>JAQFZQ010000246.1:0-40436 GCA_034696005.1 Glomeris marginata | reverse complement strand
CGTTGGTGAAAGCGCCGTGAGCATGGTGGGACAAACAAACAAACGGACGAGCAGTGTATATAAACTTAGTAAAAACAACGCATTTTGTACAAAAGTATTATATCTAATCAATGATTAAAAATGGTTTCCATATTATTATGCAAATTTAACACAAATGCACGGTTTGTACATGGATGTGCGTGTGTGCCTTCTATCCCTTTTCCGTGAATCGAGTTGCTTTTCCTATAACAGCAGATAATTTGACATCCGCTTTTTTCATCAAATGTGAATCCCAGTATCTGAAGTAGGTATATTACATTAGCTTATCAGCAAATATTGTATTTTTGTATTTTCCAGAGAACTGAAATTGTGATTTTATTAGAGCTCAGCAGGAATACAGAATGACAGTGTTTGTTTGTTCGTTTGTTCGTTTGTTTGTTTGTTTTATAATAACACTTATTTAGAATAAAGACTATAATATGTATAGTGTAGGCATATATAAATTAAGAACACATTTAAAGTTTTAGCCAATAATAACTGCTTTAATTTTTATTTATTATTCCCAAATTTAATCAAATTGACTCTTGGGAATCTTAAAATTTGGAAATTGAGTATAAAAACCTACTGTATAACTGTACAGGCTATATTTAATAAATTCTGGGGGAAAAAAACAAACTGTTGTTTTGCGCATGCATGGGCGTGAAATTTTCTTCATTAAGTTGGTCAATATCTGCATATATATATAGGCTGCTGTGTTTGCTACAGTAATTTAATGAATCGATGGGTTTTGTTTTGCATATACGAGAGCACACACAATGACAATAATTATTGTTAATTATTATATTAAGGAAGTCCTGAATGAGCGAGAAGACAAATTGCCGAATGTAGTGTATAATAAGCAGGGCAATTTTGTTGTGTGGTGTGCTCCAGAAATAATGTCGGCCAAACAAACGCAATTTGAGGCCAAAAGAGGAAGGCCTCACTATCTCTCTTCCCTATAGGCTCGATCAATAACTACATTTAGTCATGTCAAATTTATCGAGGCGGCAAAACACGAAACTGGGCCACCGGATCCAATCCAAAATCCAATACACATACTTCCTTGTTAGACCTCCATTTCATGTCCACTATTTTTTTGTTTCTGCATGTGCAATTTGCATATGCAATCGTATTTTACCAGGTTTACATGACATGTAATTAATTACGTACACGCAATCGAGGACAAATTCAATGGAAATTCAACAAGGAAATTGGTACATGGTTTCTAATACGATTTTAACCAAAGCAGAGTTTACAAATTCCTACTAAAATATATTGCAATGTGAAATTGGAATTAAACTCTATTATTGTCTAAAGGAATTAGGAAAACATACTGGTGTCTAAATATTCTCTAGTTTGAGAAAAAGACTCTTATTATTTAGCGTGTGGACTTAATTGTGTTGTTATTATTTCCAAATCATTACTCAGTTTTCTATTTTTAATTTGGATTAATCCAGCTTTGCTCAATATATCAGAAAAGCAATGTTGCAAGAAATCAATAAGTGCAGGGACTTTTCATGACCTGAAAATTTGAAGAAGAAAAAAGTATAAAGCTTAATACTCCTCCCACATACTTTTATATTAACATTATACACATAAGCCCAATGTTGGATAATCTGAAGATGACGTATCAATGTGATTGATCTTTTTGGCTAAGTAATACCAAGAGTGGTAATACATAAGGTATACATAGTCCATAAAGTTGATCGGATTTTGCTGCATTAATAGATTAAATGCTCATTTTATAATAATAATAACTATGAATTTCTAAATGCTTAAACTAGTTTAAGAAATATCAGTTTTGTTCTGAATGAATATACGAATATAATTGATCATTTTATTTATTTAAATATATGTCTTGTTCACAGGGGCCCACAATTTGGATTCTATCCGCTTTTCTTCGTACCGAACAGCGTGCAAGCTTCGTTTTGTGCAGAAGAAGACACATCGTAAGTAACTGTAAAGCAATAGCTTATTAATGTTGTCAGGGGTTTTGAGAGAGAGAGCTCTAGAGAGACGGTTGACATTTTAACCGATGATTTTGCAGTTCATTTAGTGGATATATGGAATGTGATCGAAGCTTTCCGCGAGAATGGATTGAACACGATGGAGCCCTCCACCGAGATGAATGTCTCCAGGCTTGAAGCCCTTATCTGCAGCATCTACTTTCAGCTCAACAAGAGGTTGCCAACAATCCAACAAGTCAGCATTGAAATGTGCACCAGTTTGCTCATGAACTGGTTGCTGTCAGCTTACGATGCGTAAGTTACATATCTGCGCAAGTGGCTTTTCATAAAGTGTATTTTCTGAATAACCAAATACTGTAAATTCAATTTAACGAGTGTCTTTTATTTTTTTAGAGAGGAAACTGGCAAGCTACAAGTTTTTACTGTTAAAATAGCTTTGGCCACTTTGTGCTCTGGGAAGTTGATGGACAAATTAAGATGTAAGCACTTAGTATATGGCTTCTAATTGAATTGCCGCACGAGCGATAATCTTTATACGGACTGTTTGAATATATTGCGTTATATGTTATAACTTATATCTCTCAAATGTGCTTATTTAGACATTTTCTCACAACTCTCCGATTCCAATGGTCACATGATTGCGTCGAAATTCAGTCATTTCCTTCGCGACGCGCTCACTCTTCCAGCTGCTGTGCTAGAATCTCCGTCTTTCAGCTACACAGAAGCAACTGCCGCATCTGTATTTGAAGGAGTAAGTATAGTCTGAGGCAAAATGATAATATCTGTAATGCTGCCAAGCAATTTCCCGTCGTAATTCTCTTTCCGTTATACGGCGCAGCACTCGAAAGTGACCGTTAACAACTTCCTGGATACCCTGATGTCGGATCCCGGGCCGCATTGCCTCGTATGGCTGCCGTTACTCCATCGTCTTGCCAGTGTGGAAAATGGTACGAAAGTTTTGGCTGGTTTATTACCTACTAATTTTCTGCACGAATACAAGTGAGGGAAAAAGGTTGTGTATGTTTCAGTGACTCATTCGGTGCAGTGCGACGCCTGTAACAGGTCGTCTTTTTCTGGTTTCCGTTACAAGTGCCAACGATGTTACAACTATCAGCTTTGCCAAGATTGCTTCTGGCGTGAAAAAGTATCTGGCACACATGCCATTTCCCACGAAATGAAAGAATATGCCACATTTGTGAGATACGATAGGATGTTGCGTGACTCCGCGGCGAAGAAGCATTAACATGTTATTCGCTTTCAGACGCCGGGAAGACATCTGGGGCAGTCGCTGCGCAAGTCGTTTCGATGCGTTCCCGAGAAAAGAAATGCTGACATCCCCAGATTTCCCGAAGAGCCGGAGAAACCTTTGAACCTATCACATATAGTGTGAGATTGAAATTTCATTTTGATTTCTGCTATTTGCACAGATGTGGTGGTGATCCACACAAAGGTGCGCTCAAAAATAAGCATTGAGTGACAGATACGTTTAAAATTTATAGCTTCATTTAGTATTATATATTATACATATATTCATCATGAGTTCCCACTATTTCGTAGAGTAGTTTTTACAGTCGACTCGCGACTTGAGATAAATTTACAATGGCTATTTCATTTTAGCCACTTTAATTGTTTTGAGCACTGGCAACACACCATAATCACATGTCGCTTTACTTAAGTTTTATTCGAGCATGTGACTAGCAGGCCTCCGTCTCCCATGCCATCTCACAACGGTTTTCACAATGGATTGAACAACTCGTTCGAAGCCGCGTCCGTCAACAGTGGGTCAGTGGGCCGTAGGTGAGCTTGTCTGCTATGTGTTCTGTTCTGTTTTACATCCGTTATATCAACTTTCTAATTGCTATTTTCAGCCCGAGTAAGCAAAATTGCATGTCTGAGCAATCACGAGTTGACGACGAACACCGTTTGATCGCGAGGTACGCCGCGCGGCTAGCCGTCGACGCCAATCGTGCGGTAAGTTGTATATAATTTTCGCATATTTGTACTTCACGTATTCAATTAATATACAAGTAGTCAACATTGAGAGGAAGAGAAAGTTTGAACTGAACTTTATTTTCCATGAAGGCACGCAGCCCATCGGAGCTCAGCTTGAGTCTCGATACGAGCAGAGCGCAGCGGGACCTCATCGTGCAACTTGAAGCTAAAAATAGGTGAAAACTTACTCTAAAAGAATACAATCTTTTATGTGGGTAGCGCGGTAGGAGTCACTTTCACGATTTTAGTTATTTATACCAGATCACGCACGCGCATTGGTATTTTATATGAATAACGCGTTAAAAGGCTTGAAGCTAATAGACAACACGAGGATGACAATATACACATGATACAGACTTGACTTGTTCTCTTTTTCAACACATGATACGAGCTTTTTTGGTGTGTAGGGAAATAATGCGGGAGATCGCCCGGTTGCGGCGGCAACAAGAGATCGAAGACGAGACGATGCAGTCGCAGCAGAACCCGACGCTTCTGGCCGAGTTGCGAGTGCTCAGGCAGAGGAAGGAGGAGCTGGAACAGCAGCTGTCGGGCCTTCAGGAGAGTCGCCGAGAACTGATGGTGCAACTCGAGGGCCTCATGAAACTCCTCAAAGTGAGCGTGTCGGCAGAAACCCTCTCCGCTGGGACTGCTCGGACAAAGATCAGGGTGCTATCGTCTTTGCCTTAGAACCAGCAGACGTCGCCAAGGTCCACGCCCAACAGTTCCCCTCGGTCGGGCAGCAGCAAGTCTCCCACGTTGGCGTCTTCCACCGCAGCGTTTGCGGCCGCCACTTCCAGGAGCGCTCCCAGCACGCCCGGCGGAGGACCTCCGGCGGATTCCCTCATGGGCGTCGGTGGAGACGTGCGACTGGCTTTCGGCCAGTCGGGAAGTACCAGAAGTCTTCGCAGCGATCTGCTAGTGGCTGCCGACTCCGTCACCAATGCAATGTCGTCGCTCGTCAAAGAGCTCAATGAAGGTATACATTGGCTTATGAGTATATTGGTTCGATCAGGATGAGGCGTTTCAAGATTGCTGCTTCTTTGTTGCGCAGATTCCGATGAAGAATCCAAAAGGGCACGTGATGAAATGCTTGCGGACAGTGCAGGTGATTGTTTTAATTGTGTTTCAATTGTTACCTATACTTGATTATTTTTTAAAGTCCTATGCAAACTTTAAATTTCTAATGTGTTACTGGGTTCATTAGGACATGGCAACTTCACAGAACTCCAGGACATGAGTTCTTACGATCAATCTGAAGTGGAGAACTATATGAGAAACCCAGATGAGGACCAAGAATTATACGACAATGATCCACATGTGAGTTCTGTTGATTATTTATAGGAGGAAATATAAATGGCGAGTGTAATAACTTGGTAATAACTTGAAATATGTAGTGGTAAATCATCGGGTGGCGTATTGTCCTACCCCGATTCGCAGTAGATTGGAACGTTTTTAAATTTTGGTGAACCGTCGTTCGCGTTTGAAAATTCAATTTATATTACATATAATATGACATATTCTAATAAAACGGTTATTTTAATTCGGATTGATGACATATATGAGTTATTGCAAGGAAACAAGTTTAGTTTTCTTCGGTTTTCTTGAAATTATTTTTTGTTGCAGGCTCTGTATGGTCCGTGTCCGGCAACAGCGACCGCTGATGACGAAATTTACGGCCGAACGGATGACGACGAATCTTACATAAAGACCGACGACGACGAAGGTGGCAACACAGATTGGGAAGAAACGATGAAACGTTGGATTAATCGTTAAATCTACGCCCATCGATCAATCGACATGGAGCTAGGTTTGCTCCTGTGTCTTAAAAATCAGTTAGTGGGAAATTTTACCTAAAACTATTCGAGTTACAAGATGGAATCTGAAATGGAGATGCTGCGCAGCAGGTACGAGTGCCATTTTTTGAATTTACCGATGTTCTGTGGTTACAAATGGTTACAATACGGTAACGAGGATGGTAATATTGCGGGTATTATTCTATTATCACGTGTTGTTATAAAAATCATTGTATGGCGCAGGTATATTTGTCATATATTTAAAATTTTGACGTGAAACTAGGGACCAGGAAATCGCGTTGATGGCTTCTGAAAACTACCAAAATTCGTGTTTACATGTTGTAGCAGCTAGTGGTGTAATAATATTTATTATAATTATTGCCCTATATGCCTATTAATTGAAATGTGCTCAATAATGATATCTATTAATTGTTGGAAAGAATTTATATTTAATTTAATTTTTGATCAGGCTGACTCAATTCAAATCAAGTGTTAAGTTTGAAAGAACTTTTGAAATATTGGGTTGGATTGTGATTGCGAAATACTTGCACTTTGGCTGGCCCAAAAACTGTTACGTAATTCACACATGAAGTTGGGTAATTTTAACAATTGGCCAATTGAGCAATTTATTTGCAAAAATATTATAGTATGTAAAATGAAACATTCCACAAGTTTCTTGATAATGGATAGGCTTGTAATGTAACAAATGCATTTATGTTGCAAATGTGTGGTTTTAAATTGAAAAAGGTCCCAATTCCAAAATACATTCTTGGAAATGTATTACATATAACGAAGCAACAACATTTCACTTGATGTTAATTACTATATGAAACAGAATTTTTGGCCGCATTTCAAAATTTGCTTTGGCTTCACTAGTTATTTGAAGCACTTGTTCCAGTAGTATTTATATATTAGACCTGTACCATTTACTAGTTTCTTTCACACCCTATTTGTGGGATGTTGAAAACTTGCTACCCTCAATGTTTCAATTGCGCATTAAAATCCATGTTATCACGTGATCGTTGGCAGAGCAGTTGCTATTCTTGACTTTTAGGAACCGTTTTACGAATTTAAATGTAACCCTTATTAGATAAAAGTTTGTGGGAAAATTTGCTAAAGCCGCTTTGTCTCGTATATACAGTCAAATTATGTTAATAATAAACTTGACATTACTACAGCATCCCACGATAAAACAATTTATTGAATACATATATTCCACAATTAAAATGTGCGCTGCAATCTAAAATAAACTATACTCATCCAGCTGCAAAATCTAACAGCTTTAACGCAATACACTCGAATGGTACATAGTTTTGTTAGTAAACGCAGATAATGGGGAATGCTAACATATATAAATCAGATGCAAACAAAATCCCTAAAAACAGAAAGCCTTCAGTCAATAATTGAAGAGAGTTGCCACGCGGACACTTGGAAGCTTGCAGCAGCTGCTTGCGCTGCAGCTCGAGTCCTCCTCGGCTTATTAGTTGGGCTTTTGAACCTGGGGCCGGCCACTGGCGGCTTTTGGGTTCATCTTTTCCTTTCGGGAACACAAGATGAGGAAGTGCTGCTACCGAAGCTGACCGAGCGACTTCCTCTTTTTTTTTTCGGGAGCTAAACTGAGTGACCCTTGTGCTGCAGGTTTTCTGCTTTTCCAAATCTCACCTTTTCACCGCTTCCTGCAAAAGGGAATATTACAGCAGATGTATTTTCGGTGGTCAGTTGAGGAGTAGTAGGAGGTGTGTGTGTGTGTGTGTGGGCACTCTACTTGTTTCCAAAAATGATGTCCGCGTCCGGTGCCCCTTTCGGGTGCTGGTACTTCTGGCGTCTCTCGCGGTTCAGGTTCATAACGGCGGGTCGTTGCTGCACGGCTAACATTTCTGTACGAAACCCAATTGGGAGTCGGTTTAAAGGGAGAATTTATGAAGATAAGGCTTGGAATATGGATAAAAGTACCTTGGTAATCTTCCTCCTCCTGTCGCTCGTTGATGTCCAGGGTCAGCTTCTTAACGCGCTCCTTCTCGGCACGTTCGGCCTGCATTTCAATTTTGAAAGGTTATACTAGCAAATGGGAATGAGATAGGTGGATGTGGCAATTGGTATGAACCTCTTCGCGGTCCTTCAGGTGTCTTGCAAGTTCAGATGTCAATGGTACTTGGAGACTTTTGAAATTCTGCTTGTTCCCTTTCCGCGTCACCAGGATGAAACTCACAATGCTGCTCTCGTCAGTTGCAGCATCCAGATTAGTATCTTGATTTAAAATGGATAATATTTATAACACTGCAGCACAATTACTGGATGTAACAATATTAGTAGGTAACTTACACATCTTTTTCAACGTGCTTTTCGCATTGATGGGAACCATTATCTCGATCTGAGGTGCTCTGACATTTTCTTGGTTTCGGTGCTAAACAAAAAAAAAAACAGATGAATCATTTCCAAATGTTAGTAAGTAAATTTTCCCTGTTTTATACTTGGATATTGTCGGCCATCATCTTGTCAAACGCAGAAAGGAAGTCGTCGTCTTCCCGGCAATTTATGTGCTTTGGCCCAACCCCCAAACAGAAATCTTCTCCATCATTGGTTCCGGTTCTGTCCGCATCCACTTCCCCATTTTCATTATCCTGACAAAAGGTACAACATCACTGTTCTGTTGCAAGGACCAACACCAATTTCGAAAAATGTTACCTCTGCTTCCAGAGGTTGGCTTTGACTTTCACCGGTCACTTCCATTTCATCGTCATGTTCCAAGTCGTGTTCCGCATCACTAACAGCAGTGCTGTGTCCATCCTCTTCGTTATCATCTGAATAGGTGGACATTTAAGTGAATTCCTTTAACTTTACACTGATGTTTCATTACAAACCTTCATCAGTTTCGCAGATTGGTTCCAAAGCATCTTGACCGTCCGAACTAACACTACCTTCCTTGGCACACATTGTGGGTAATATTTCAGCTGTTGTTGGGAAAGTATACAAGTAATTAGAGATGAAACACCTGTGTGGATCTAGTATGTCACCATCTTACCTAATCTGCTCATAAGTTCCTTTTCCAACTCTTCAACATTCTTTGAAGCTTCTTCGTAGTTCTCCGCAAGTTTTAGCTTGGCCCTCAACACTTGAAGTGTGTCTTTAACCATGTAATCGGTGTGTATGGGGAATGGGTTGTCATCGTTCCAATATGGATGGCTCTTCTTGAACCAATAGTAACGCTGAAAATGGTGTCAGAATTGTGGTACTCCAAAGGACATAGAAAGCGAAGGACCAGTTTTTGCGGGATGGGAACAAAGTGTAATATTAACCTGAAAATATGTGATAAAACAATCCAATTTCTTCTTGCTTGACCCACTGTTGAAGTATTGACCACATGTTTCCAGTAAAATGCAAACCAATCGGATTCGTAGGAGATGATCGGGTGGGTCGATAACCGAGTAAATTTCCTCTGCGGATGGAAAACGTAAAAATAATGAATATTTAACGAAATGATGCACTTGTGTGATCTGTAGCAAGGAAATGCGTACTGTCATAAGTTATGCCAAACGTTATCAAAGAATAGAGCATCTTGAAAACGACTGCAGATTCCACCATTCGGTAATTGTACAGCTCCCCGAGGAATCGTATGGCGCTCACTCTTCGCTGATTATATTTTGGCAAGTTTATCTAATTAACCAAAAACCCCAAATAAGTCAAGTCATTCTTAAATAACTGAAGTGCAAAATTATGTGTCATACCTCCATGCCCAATCGAATGTCCTCGAGCACTCCGTCGACAACTTGCGGCCCAATATTTTCCTGCGTTTAAAAAACAGTATTGTTTTACAATTACTAAATTTAACAACACAAATGTAACTGAAACAACTAAAGTCGGTTTATAATCAGCTTCAAGTTTTTTCGTCAAATAATATTGTCGAAGGGGAATTATTTCATCACGTAAACCGAGCTATCGGACCAAATGAGTACAAAGAGAATTTTCTTTCACCTGATGAGCAACCAATCCTGCTAAAAGATTAGCAATGCATCGGATGTTGTAGTACTTTACGTTCCAAATGGCGGTTAAACACTTGGTTGAGTAGAAAGCAATCTCCGCGCACTCCCAATCCAACTTTCGCATCTGCCGCAACACCTTCTCGGTGTTGTTCTTGTTCAGGTCTTTGTACAGCAGTTTCCGGATGTACTCTTGCATCGGTGTGCGTTCCTTCCTGTGAGACTGCGCCAAAGAAAATATTTATTTTCCCCCCTGATAAGATATGTACTCCGAATGTCGTATAAAATCAACACGAACCTGTTGCCCTTCTGGTGGATTGCAATAGTAAAAAGCATTCTCTATCATGGTTGTGTATCGACTGTCCATTGGCATTACAGCCTTTTTCCTCATCATTTGTTCCTAAATAACAAAATTCCAGTCTTAAATTGGGGAATTTCAGTAAAATGTCAAATTTGTAACTTGTTTATTCATCTGCAAAGTTAATTGTGTGTGAAGACAGGTTATTGTACCAAATATACTTTAGTCCGCTGATGCGAGTCAATAGACCTGAACAAGTATCTGCCGCAAGTTTCGAAAATATTGCAGGCCATCTCAATATGGTGATGCGTGAACTCAAACAGCAACATCTGAAACGTAAAATATTACAAATAAGTCACTGTAAAAATGATTAGAAATGATTAGTACATATTTAGAAAATACGTACCTTCAAGCAATGCAACACTTCCGTCTTCGCAAACATTTTAAATTTTACCAGCTCCCCTAAAAAGTTCACGTAATCGTTACGACGTGTTATTGCAAGTTAAAAACAAATTAATTTTTATATATCACCTATGAATCTGACTGTTTTCACTTTGGATTCGATGTTTATCTGGTCTTTCTTTTTGACGTGGTATTTGAAGTCTTGCTTTAGCATCGCCGCAAGGTCCGTTGCCACGTCCGGCACGCAAGGATGAAGGGTTGCGACAAGCCGCGCGTAGAAAGGCAACAAGTCTAACCTGTAACAATTTATTAACACAATCTTCTCAAATGTTTTCCAATATCTCTTTTAAATTTATTCACATTTTACCTAGTTCTTGGAACTAAAAACAGAGCACGCACTAATCGTCTTCGGTTCGGTTTTGTGTTTAAACTGATACAAAATTCAACAGCTGCCTGTAACAATGATTTGTCGTTAACAATCAATCTAATAGTAATAATTACTTCTGTAAGTAGACCGAGTAACATTACTTTGTCAATTGTCTCCCTGTTTATGCAGCGTAACAGCGAGTTCAGAAAAGTTTCTAGCAGAACTTTGTTAGTTGTACTGCCAGTTACTTCCGGTTCAACCTCCGCTTCGGGAACTCGTGGAAAAATATACAACAGAATTAAATACAATAGTTTACCTTTTGGCAACTATGCATAAAGAATTTACAGTACCTTCTATATCTGGAACACCAGGAACATCGAATTCAGCAACAACTTCTTGCTTTTCTTCGCTTTCCAACAAAAGCGAATCAAATTCATCGCTTTTTTCTTTTGTATCTTCGGCAGACATGATCTGATTTTCTGTTTTTCCCCCCAATAAATTGCATATGTTCCAAGTTATATAAATGTAATTGCAAACCAGTAATTACCCTGTTCGGTTGGCTTTTCAATCGGTTCTGCGGTAGCCGGTGCATTCTCCTTGAAAAGTATCTGAATTTGACAAATGCAAAAATAATGGTTAAAAGGAATATAAAAGATGGCAATTGCACTACAAATGACACTAACTCCTGGAATGCATGATTTCAAATCCTGGAGATTTTCATAAAATCCTTTCGCATCATCGTCTTCCCAAAGTAGCGCATCGCCATCCAATTGAAACTGTATAAAATAATAACTCGAATTATTTAATGAATATGAAATGGTTTGTTTTATGCATAGCGTAATTTACCTCTGCATTCTTGAAGCGCGTGTAAAAATCCAAACTGCCCGATTCTGAATCTTGTTTTGCCAATTCTAATATAAAAATGCTCGAATCAAAACATGAAATGACACTTTGACACACTAATAGCTAATAGTCATCTTACCATCTATGGGTAAATCTGGCATCTCTTCTCCAATTATATCCTACAAAGCGTGGGAATTAGTAACACGTAACATATTTAACAAAACAAATACGATTTGAATTAATTACTGAAAACTGCTGAGTGCTGGAAAGTAATTTCTGATAAAATATTTGCGCCGCTTCGTATTTTTCCCGCCGGTCCGAGTTCAACTCTCCTTTCGTCTGCAATCGTACGTTCCAAAATTAACCGATTTCTTTCCACTTTACACTTGCATTGCAGCACACTTACTTGTAAGATGCGTCTATTTTGTCTGTCCATCGATTGTATGTCTTTGTTATTTTTCAAAAGATGCTTGCACAGCGAGGCGTAATACTCTTTCAGCAAGATACGAACATTTTTCTGTCGCTCTACGGTTAACAGCTGAAATGAAGGATCGTTTTAAAACAATTGTAACCCTTTCAACGAACTGAAACTTGGGTTTTAAGTAGTACTGACATCGCTGCGTGGTATTTGCCGCGCGTACTTCACGGAAAGCTCGTAGATCTTCTTGGGCACGAGACCGGCGTAATCTTCGCCGCAGTGTTTGCAAAAGCTCAGGATGATGCTCAGGTTGTTGTGCTCGTCTTTGTCAACGTTCACGAGCAATGTCAGCAAATTGCCCAACAATGGCAGACCTTCCTTGTGCGTAAACACTCCGGCCGAAATGAGTTCCGCGTAGAAACGCAAATCGACTCGCAGTTTGCTCGGGTTGGTTACCTGGAATTTTTTCAAATAACTTATGGCTTCTCACACACACATATAATGATAATGTTTGCAACATTGATATTTTACTTTGTCATCTTTTCTAAGAGATAGCATCTTTTGCCAGTGTTCCAACATCATAATTGGGAATTCCGCGTACCGTTGATGCAATGCCGAACAGATTTGAATTGCGGCTCCTATGTCGGACATCTGCGAAACGATTCCAATGTAAATGTTGCAATTTCAAAGCGAATTTGAATTATTTCAAACCTTCAGTTTTGCTTCCACAATTGCCGCAGCCTAGATTTGTGGAATTAAAAAATGGCACACATGTACTCTATAAAATTATACAAAATTTTTTGGATCATGTGCTACTTACCACTTCTCCAATGTACTTTGTCAAATTCAATCCTTGCATGTCCTTCATAAGAGCATCCTTTTGCACCTCGGTAAAGTTTTTCTTGCATTGCAAAATGCCACGTTTTAATGTTTTCAGTTCACTTCTTCAACATTTAAATTTAAACATAATATAAATGAGTGGTACCAGTTTCTTCACGAATGCCGTATTTCTACGAAGGTTTGAATCGAGCTTGCTGAAGAAGGTTTCTTCCGGTCTGTTAGCTGTGTATAATACATTTCCCACAGTTAAATTACAGAATTTACATAGTTTCACATGTATTGTTTGTACCAGCAGCGTTTCTATTGGTCATTCTTAATTCCGATTTGACTTGAAACCGATGTTGAATGTCCGCGATATACTCATCCAGTAAACGCTAAATTATACAATTGATGTTTGTTATAATCCACAGGTAACAAATGCAGTTGAGTAACATCTCACCCTTTCTTCCTCTTCAATAGCCTGTGCACATGATAAATATAAGATATAAATTAATTTTGAAAACAATGTGGACAATTATATTAATTGTTTTTTGTTTTTACTTTTTTATCAGGAATAACTTCAACAATTTCCGTCGCTGGCAACATGTCCGATGGAGCAGACTCTGAAAGGTTTTTTCAAAATTCTAGCATTACTAGTTTGTACCATGCAATCACAATTTTATTTAATATAAATCACACATGTTTTGATGTTCAGTGTCCATTAGCAGTGCATTATACATTTTTAACAAAATATAATCCTCTTTTATACCTGACAAGATTTCTTCTGGTCTAGTCGATTCAGCACCACTTTCTGTTCCACTTTGGGCAAGTAAAGACGTACCATTGACCACATTATTTTCATTTTCTGATGCCGTTGAACTGATTTCCAGCTGGGCATTTTCCTCCTTGTTGGCAGCAGTTGCTGGTGGTGCTTGTTGCCTCTTTTCACGCTCCCTTCGCCAACTTTTTCCTCGCTTTTCAGTAGCCTGGTCAGCCTGATGCAGAAGTATTTGCATGCATATTTAAAGGTTAAAACGTAATTTGCATCAGTGATCGCGTTTTCTACCTTGTCCACATTAGGAAGACCACCGTCACTCGATTCACTAACGCTCATTGTGTCGTGATTTAACGATTCCTTCAACGTCAAGTTTCCTGCTTATTGCGCTGAAATCATTTTCCCAAAGTGGAATGCGTTTGTGAAGATTTTCCGCATACTATGTCTCTCAGATTAGATAATTTCTAGACAAGAGTAACAAATTACCTTAACCGCTCCTGCGTGCAGATTCTTTCGGTGAAAAAACATTCAGAAAATGTGAGGACTACTTCACTACAGAATGTAATGAAATCCACTATCACGGGAAATTACCCGAGTTTACTACAATCTCGTAGAACGCCATTTTGGATTTAAAGCTGCGCTCTTGCCAGAAACTCTCCGCTGGCGAAGTACGAAATCTTCACAAGAGGCGTTGATTGGTTCTGTATGGAATGCGTCCAAATCACGTGTATATCTATCGGCCAATCGGAGACGGCGATTAGTCTCGGCGGCGAATCGGGCGCGGCGAACTGCTGGAGGCGCGGTGTCTCATTTCAAAGGGTCCCGAAGATGAACAAGTCTGATCACTTGATGAAGTTTTCGGGAAGTTTTCACTGTTTTCATCGAATTCTACCCAACATTCTATCGGAAGCCGAATGAAACTGCGATAAACGATGGATGGATCTGGAGATGGACAACGTTCAGCAGCTGAAAATGAGTCTGATTCGTCTGCAACTTTTAATCGAGCCTCAACGAATAGAAATCCATTTCAGTTAGGCCTTACGCCTTTTGGTAGCGCATCAACAACATCATTTCAACTTCCGTCGTTTCGGTTTGGTGCTATTGCACCCACTCCTGCATCTCAAAGTACGCCATCTCATCAGTTATCTGATAGAAGCATTCCTATACAACAAACTACTTCGACGAAAACCGCGTCGAATGTTTTTTCCACTGTGACAACGCCAAACGTATTTCGCGGTTTTTATAAATTTGACGCGGACAAAATTCCAAATCTTACAGGTATTCGATCGTTATATTTTCATTGCTTTATTTGTTTATATATATTTAATGTTCCATACTTTAACAGGCAGTCAAAAATCAAATGTTTTCGCCGTGTCTTCTACTGACTCTCCAGTAAAATTCAGACAAGATGAACCATTGAGCACATCTGGTATGTGAATTATATCTGCCATGGGTGCTAAATATAGGTCACTGTATTGTTGTTGTAACTTCAGATTCAAGTGCCAGTGTCATTGAAGTACCTGTGAGCACAAGTGAAAAGACGGTTGCCGAACAGAACCAATCAACTAAAATACCAACTGCATCTCTCTTTTCACATACTAGTAGAAATGTGAGAAGTTCTGGTAGTCTTTTTGGTAGGGCTATGGCTGATGTGAAAAGTAACTTTGGTACAACAGGATCACATTTGCCAGAAAGACCTGCTGGTTGGTAGATCGCATTGTATATGCATTTTGTATATGCATATGCAACGTATGTTCTTTATTGTTTATAGTGAAGAAGTTGGCAGAAGATGAAGCAGTTCCACTTAAAGAAACTGTCTTTTTATCACCTGGAGAGATTAGCCGATTTACAGCTATCGTATGCAGGGGTATGCCGGACAGCCTGAATAACAAGCAGTTTCTGTTGGAACATTTTAGCAAGTTTGGAACGATCACCAAAATCAATTGCAACACCAGGAAAGGATTGGCTACTGTTCATTTTGAAAACGGTGTAAGGATGTCTCATTTTATTCATTTATTACCAGTTCACATTGAAATAGTATAGAAATACTATTGTTATTTGTTAGTCTTCAACAGTGGCAGCAAAGCAGAATGGAGCAATACTGCGAGACGATTTGCCTCCAGTCACAATATTCTTCAGTACTAGCCCAAAAGTTTCTCCCAGTGTGTATTATTGAATTTTCCGAGTTCATACGTACTTTGAAAAGTTGGGTAAAGAATATTGTCTTGTTTAGAATCTTCTCCAAAAAAATCTGAACGTCCCAGCAAAGTGGAAGAAAGTAGCAATGACGTCAATGAAGAACTGCGAGCGATGGAGGGACCACAAAGTTCGGATTATGTAGTTTTCACTGAAAAACCAACTGTAGAGGAAATTCCACCACTTCCGATTGCCAAGCCCAGAACCACAAAAGCGAAATCAGACAGTCTGCAAAGGCAGAATAAAGATAATCAGTCATCCGATTCACCTAAATACTCGAGGAGTGACAATACAGGTATATATTTTGACTTAATTGGAAAATGTCAGTTTATCTAAATTTATATTATTAGTATTTTTATATATTTCCTGTACGCATTTTTAAAATAGAAAGTTTGAATTCCATCTTGAACACACCTGCACTTACAACAGAAGAGAAGTTCAATGTTCTCCAAGTCCGTGACAAGTTGATTCGGCTTAGTAAGTGCTGCGTATTTGGAAACCTTTTTGACTGTTCATTTCAACTGAGAATCTTGATTTGTTTGGTAGAATTGAAGAGACATTCAGACATTAATACTGCCATCGCAACTGCCGGCATCTGCCCGGACATGTGCCCCGAGAAAGAACGTTACCTGCGAGAAGACAAGCGACAGTTGCATTACTACGAAACCAAGCAGTTGACAGATAAAGAAAAGGTAACTGCATGCGTGAATAAGGAGCATTCATTGTCAATCTTACAATAAATATTTGTATTTTTTTCTTACAGGCTGACAGTAACTATTATTTTGACCCCAAGTTGTTGGTGAAAGAATACAGCAGATCTTCTGCGGACCAGGAAGAACCTCTCAGCCATGAGTTACGACCCACCGAGATACTTGATATGACTATGAACTACCTTCTATGCAATATCGTACAGCGGTTGGACGATGGGTCGGAAGATAATGCCACCGAGTGGTTTGATTTCCTGTGGAATCGCACAAGAGCAATTAGAAAGGTTAAGTTTGGAGAATGTATTGGTTGTTCAATTGATATGCTTTGGTATGAACTTAAATTAAATTTTCCAAGTGCTTTGAAATGAATATTTACGAGCCTTGGGAAATAGTTTTCGCAAATTTCTTTCTGCCAAATGTAGTATTAGGTTCGTACATCTGTAATGGTATAGTCATGTCATTTGGTTTGTATTTCTCAGGATATCACGCAGCAGCACTTGTGTAATCAAACTTGCGTGGCACTCGTCGAGAAATGCGCCCGCTTTCACATACATTGCTCGGTGAGACTGTGCGAAGAAGACATGATCAACTTTGACTCGAAGATCAACAACGAAAACCTGACAAAATGCCTGCAGACGTTGAAACATTTCTACACTGATCTGGCAGCTCTTGGAGAAAAATGTCCTAATGAGCCGGAGTTCCAGGCATACAACGTCCTGCTTAATCTTAATGAGGGAGATATTCTCAGGTGCTAAGTAATATGTTGTTTGCTTGCTGCTGCAAGGATATCAGTTTATTTGAATGAAATTCACAGTGGTTTTCGTTTATCTTCTAGGCATGTCCAACACTTAAGTCCCGAAGTACGACAGTCACCTGAAATTGGTTTCGCACTTCAAGTTTTCTCGGCTCTGAACAGCAACAATTACGTGCGCTTCTTCAAACTGGTTAAGAAGTCGGACTACTTGAGTGCTTGCGTGCTGCACCGCTACTTCCTCCAGATCAGAGTGAAAACGCTATACACCATCATGAAAGCCTACTGTCCGCCAAACCATCACGCCCAATTCTCTTTAGATAAACTTGTTTCTATTCTTGCTTTCGATAACGACGTTGAAGCCTTGAATTTCTTCAACTCTTACGGTTTGGTCGTGGAAAACAATTTGGTTGCGCTTGACCGCAACAAGTTCTGCGAACCGGATTCCTACGTCTCCAAGAGACCGAGGTTGACATTGGAGAGTAAGAAGATGGCTCCAGTGGCTGTGGTAATTTTCCTTTGCATGTCTTTCAGGTTCTCGAAGGCTGCGAAAAGCGAAATTTATCCTGTTTTTATTTTAGATCTTGAATGGGGGAGTTCCTTTAGCCCCAAATCCAATATGGACTTACGAACCGCATGTGAGCTTCGAATCAAATGGCCTGCTGAAGACAAGTGCTATTGATGCCAAGGATCAATTGGCCACTTTGCGGTTGCTGTCCAACTGCGGCATCGGTAAGATACTGGTTCAATATGCCTCACTTTACGGTATAAATTGCAGATAAGATGTTCCGTGAAACATGAAATAATGTATATATAACGAATTGTTGATTTTCATACAATTTAAGGTCCAGCACAGCAGCAGATGCAAAAAGAACCATCGGAGGTGCTGCCCGGTGCGCATTCGCACGCAAGTCCTGTTGGCAGTAGAAGAGAAGATGATGCACGTCTGGAAAGTGTTATTGTCTCGGTAGCTGAAGATCTCATCCTTGACGTCACTCAAGAATTAAGCCATAAACTATGCACACTGACCATGGCCTTCTACCATGCCGTACTGTCGTACGCATTGCCTGTTGCTTCGGCATTCATCGGGGAAGAGCTGGCTTCGAACATGAGGGAAATCTGCGAAATTGTCATTGAGGAGGCTGTTTGCGAGAGAGAAGAAGCAAGACGAAAATATGAATATGAGGAGAGGAAGCAGATGGAGAGAATTAAGGAACAAGTTGCGGAGGAAACGCAGAGCAGCGTGATGGAGTGGGTTGTTGCGGATGGGGCTGTTCAAATTGTGCACGATGCTATTAGGCAAGTCGCATAATTTGTATTAAACGTTGTCAAATGTGCCGGAGTGATGAGTCCTGTTGTTTTCCAATTATTGCAGTGAAATGTGGACGAATGACTTCCTGAAAATGGCATTGCTTGAGAACGTCGCGCGCGTATGTGCGGAGATTCACTCCGAAGAATGCATGCTTAGGTAATGTAATGATAAAAGAGAACGTTTCTCAAATTGAAGTGTACGTAATGCAGCATTCATTATTTGCAGGAAAAGAAGAAAAATGATTGATGCGATGATCGAGAGACGTGCGATACGAAGAATGAAGTTAACAGTTGTCAAATGGCGTAGTTTCGTTGAGAAGAAACGGAACAGGAGAAGATCTATGGAGAATTTTCCCACAAGTTTCATAGAGAAATCTTCTTCACAGATACGGAGGTCATCGACTGGAAATATTACACCAGTAATTTCACCTCCAAAACTTGCTGCCAGGAGGAAATGTCTGTCGAGATGTCTCGGTATGACACATTCGTTATGTATTCTTTACGAGCTCTATTTTAAAATAATTCATGTGTTTTAAAAATTTAGACACCAGTGTGTTGCTGTGCAGTTTGAGCCAACAACTCCATAGTGAACCGTTTGACCTGAGACTCGTTGCTGACCCACGCGTAACCAAATTGTGGCCATCGAAAACAGATTCGACATGGCTGGCAGGGTCACCATGCTGGAAATTATGCGTGGATTTAACTAAAGTGAAAAGCGATACTTCAAAATGGATGAAACAGAAGTTTGCAATGGACAAAACGTGTGGGGGAATTGTTGATATCAGCGTGGGATTAATTTCCAAGGGCTGCGAAGAAGATTCAACATCGAAGATGCTGTTTGGGTCCCAGGGAATAATTTATGTGCACGATACAAAAATGGTACGTTCAGCAGTACATGTTCAAGATTAGAAGTACTAGTTTGTTTATTTCTATAATAAAATTGTATTTCTGTACGTAGGCCTTTTTGAGAGATGCGGAACATAGACTGATGTCACTAGTCAGCATGAAACCTCCGGTTCCTGCAATTCCACTATTGATAGTAACGTTCAGCAAATACAAGAAAGGACTATTTATTAAGGAGGAACACGATGAAGTTACGGTCCCTCAACTTTTAACCGAACAGGGTCTTTTGTCAGACTGGATGGAAATAGTTGTTAATATTGAAGACGACCTGATTGATGCTCCACAGTTGGTGAGATACAATGAAGCAACACGTGGTTTGGATTTATAAATATAAATCAGTTTTGTTTTTCTCTTCAGTTGCATTCAGGGTTATGTTGGTTGGCTGATAAATGCCCCGCACCACCTCGTTTGGTTCGCAAAAGGTTGGACCATTTCATGGAAGATACTTTACAGCAACTATTTACGGAAAATGTGCACAATCGTGTGGATTTGAGGGTAATTAACAAGTAGCTTCTATTTAGGATAAAATTGTCACTCGGAAAGTAGTAGCCGTTTTTTATTTAAAAATACAAATCTGTTGTAATGCCAGATGTTAATTAACAAAACATTTAACATGCATATTACATTATAATTTTAAATATTAACCTGTAGTTATTATATTGCAGTCTATTCTAACATGGCCTTCATTGTTCAATACCATAATTGAACATGCAGCTGCTGTGGCTTCTGACGAAAGTCTCGCCAATTATTCTTGGCCACCAACCCACTCCAGTGGTATGTTTCCAGAATATGATGCAGAATTAATATTTTGTGTTGTCTACAACGAACTTCTTATTGTTTAATAGGTTGGAACAGCAAGCACAATCTACAGGATATAAATAAAGCCATATTGTCGTTGAAATTGCCTCCATTTACAAGCGAAATCAGTGAAGACTCGTTCTGGGAAGAAAACTGCAAGCTGCTAAAGGATTATGTCCAAACGTTGGATAATCCTGCTCCTTGTTTGCTGATGCACAGGTCTTTAGTTGTTACTTTAATCTTGCTTTAATGGTTTCCCTTCATCAGTCAGTTTTATCACAAATACAATTTTTCAACTGTAGGGTGGAATCTTATATGTTGAATGTTGAGAAGCAATTTTCTGATGATGAGTTGATACCTCAGCATCTGCCATGGACATTTACATTTGACAGTTGCATTGCGTACCAGATTGACAAGTTGAAATTACAGCAACAAGGGGTAACTTTTAATTTGCATATGTTAATTATATGTATGATTTGTTTGCAGGAATTTATGATTTTCTTCTTGTTTTTGTAACACAGACTGCAGATCCAACAATGATTGTTTATGATCCGGAAAAGTTGAACCATTTCGATATGATTGCCTCTGCAACAGTTCACATTCCCAGTATGAAACAATTCCTTGTTTACATTTGTAAAGAGCAATTGCATCAAATATTTGATGGATTTTCTAATTGTGCAGGAAAAGATTGTGTTTCTGTGAAGAGAAAATCTGGAAATTCAGCCATATTGGACGTGTTGCCAAGCAAGAGATTGAAAGAGTCTGCATATGAGAGTTTTATTTCCCAAAACGATGTTCTCAATGAAATGTGCACGAGGTTGAATGCAGATGTCGAAGCTGGCAAAGAAGAGATGTCAAAGTGCGAAAGGTTCTTAGAAGGATTAATTGGCAGCTCTTGGCCCGATGGTAAATACATAGTACATTGTTTTTAATAATTTCTGCTTGGAAATATCATCTCATACGGGATTTTTGTTACTATTTCAGAGGAATTAAGTAATCAAAGTCATTCTCCTGAGATCAATGCAAGTAATTACCAACCAGATTTTCAGAAAATGTCTTTAATGGAGCAACTGGAGTATTTAAAATTGCAAGTGTCAAGTTGTAAGCGAGCGGATGCTAACTTGGAATCTTTGTTATCAACAGCAAATTATGGTACTTGAGTATAGAATTAAATAAAACTGTTTTGGTAGCAAAATTCTTTTGTGCTTGATCAACTAGCAATGCAAAATAATTGATTACATTGGTAATTGACACTGAAGTAAAAATTAGCATTTATGGACATTTCCATGTCAAATGTATTCAGGTCCGGCTTTATAATATTGTCATGTTTAAATTCAATGAACACTAAAGTTTTATTCAAAGAAAACTAATAAGAGAAGGTATTAATCTTGGAAATTGTTATACGAGATTCGTTTTAGTTGGAACTGTTGTGGTTAGATGGCAGCACTGCAACGATTGTTGAACTCAGCGTGACGTCACGTACAGCGGTGTTTGTCTTCATCCTGGTTCTTTGCTACTCACCCGGACGACCGCGTAAGTGAAATTCTTTTCCAAATCGTGGGCACTGATGTTGTGGGTGTTAAAGATTTTGAACCCTGAGGCAGTCGTGTCGCTTATAAAGAGGATTTGGTGGTTTCAATTTCAAACTGGGCTGCTAGAATATAAATAATGCGGTGGTGTAGTTTTACGTGGTTTTACGCAAACAAAATGGCGGTTATCAGAGCAATGTGTTTCGTAATGTTACAGCTGGGGACCAAGTAAGTTTGTGATCATATTCTTGTCTTTATTAAGTTTTTATGTAGCAATTAAGATTTATTGACAATCATGTGAAGTGTAATTTTGTTTTCCCGTGATTTTAGGAATTTTTGTCATGGATGACAAGGATTGCAATGATGACGGCCAGCAGGTAAAAATTGTAAATTTCATGTCTGAATTAAAGATTAAAGCTATAGGAGAATGTTAATAATTTTGTATTGGTTGTGATTTATAGCTGATCAGTGAAGGTATTGCATTGCCAAGCGATGAACTAGTGCAAATTGTTGCTGAAGAAGACAGTAATTCAGGTAGAATTGCATATAATATAGATTATATCGATATAATCCAAGATATAATCTATATTTTTGTTGCTATATCTAGATACATTATATGTCTAATTGTAATTTATACACAGCATGCAGCAATTCCGATGAACCATCCGCCAAGAGAATGTATTTAGAAGCTACAAGTCGGGGACAAACATTTGTATTGTCATTATCTGGTAATTAAATGTACCATATTTGGCTTTATATATATGTTGAGTTAATATTTTAATATACCTAGTACAGAACTATCAGGAGTAATGTTTATTTTACTATAGATTCAGCAGATATGTTCCAAGGTGAAACAGTGGAATTGGAGAATAAGGTTTGTCGTTTTTTGCTCTATATCGTTGCGCAATAAACTTGATACATTCATTCAACACATCGGCTGCACACGCTGTTACAGGTGGACGACGACGAACCAGAAGGTTGTAATGCGGAGGAGGACAGTGAAATAAGTCGAGCTTGGTTCACGAGCAAGGAGGATAAAGTTAATCTTCATGATAAAGGTATAAATTTAAACACAATTTGTAAGTACACTGTATTAATTCTACCTAACTTAATGAATATATGATGTGATGCAGGACATGTTTGGAAACAAGGGATGTGGTCTGCTGAAGAAATAGAAACGCTACAGAGCAACATTACCAAATACTGTCAGAGTCGTAATATTGTGGAACCTTCTGAGATAGTATTTGAGATGACCAAAGATGAGAGGAAGGATTTTTACCGCACCATCGCGAAGGGATTGAACAGACCACTGTTCTCCGTTTACCGGCGAGTTATAAGGATGTACGATTACAAGAACTACGTTGGCAAATATTCTCCAGAAGATCTTGAACGACTGAGAGAGTAGGCGATTATTTTCATGAGTTGCGTGTAATTGTGGTAATTAGAGGATAATGATTAATTTATGAGGTGTTGCATTATTTAATAGGCTTCGAGCGATGCATGGCAATGACTGGCAGGCCATTGGGAACAAGCTGGGTCGGAGTGCTTCATCGATAAAGGACAGGTGCCGGCTGATGAAAGATAACTGCAACACGGGTGCAGTAACACGCTGAGCTGTGAGGCCAGATTTTTCCGGAAATTTGGCGAGGCTTTCCGTTCATGGGTTGATTTTGACTTGCAGGGAAGTGGTTTCCCAATGAGGAAAATAGATTGGCCGAGGCGGTTTACGAGTTGAGTAAAGCGGTGCCGGGTGAGACGGTGACTTCGGGCATCTCGTGGTCCTCGGTTGCTCAAAGTGTTGGCACTCGGTCCGAGAAACAATGTCGCACAAAGTGGCTTAACTACCTCAATTGGAAGCAGTCTGGTGGGACGGAATGGTCCAGGGAAGATGATGTTGCTCTTGTCAGCAGGTATGAACCCCTGTGTATATGTTAAATTGTTTCTGAATCCTGATGATGGCTCGCGATGAGTCGAAACACGTGCCGTGTCTTTGACAATTATTGTCAATAATATCCAAATTATTATTTGATTATTATAATTGATTATTAACCTGCAAGATAACTTGATGTGATGTAATAATTATTATCCTAATGAATAGGATATATGCATTGGAAGCTACGGATGAAAATTGCATCGATTGGATGGAATTGGGAAAAGGTTGGCCAAGGTTCAGAGCAATCGATGAGTCAAACATTATATTAATGTATGAAACACTTATTAATCCGTTTAATTTGAATATGACAGTGTTCGGTCACCTCAGTGGTTACGAGGAAAATGGTGGAGTTTGAAAAGATACATTGCAGGCTCGCAATCCATGACTTTTAACGGTACATATTGTCGGTGTTTAAACAAATGGTGAAATTGTGAATTCAATTGACTTTCGGGTCTGGATGTTTCAGAAATCTGTGATTATCTATACAAACATCACGTTTTGAATGTACGTACAAAAGGCATGACGGATAAAGGAACACTAACATGTGGTTCATCCACATTACCAAGGAAGTTGGATGGTCTGTCAAACATTGTTAAGTTTGTCAATATACCGGTTCAATCTCCAGGTTAGTTATATGAGTTCTTGATTGAAATTTATTGTAAATTTGTTATGTTTTTGATGGTTAATTGTGTTTTAAATTAGGAAAAAGCTGCGTTGAAGTGGAAGTTAAGGAATTTTCAAGTGGTGAACTAGATAATGAAGCATCTACAAGTACCACGTATCAAACCATGGAGTTATACAATTCAGGAGATCATCTTGGGAATTCTACCAGTCCTACAGGGTTTTTGCTTACACAGACACCATCCAGGTTGCCATTGTCACCTTGTGATCTTACTTCGCCAGTTGAAATTGTTGTTCCAAGTGGTTCCGGTGACAGTTTGGTGATAGGTGGAATAGTTGTCAACGATAAGGATAATGTGGAAAATAATCTGCAGACTTTCTCGGCAGTTGGTGATGAAAGTGGTGACAATGTAAGTGCTCTGGTTAGTCATTTTCCCAGGTGCGAGTTGTAACTTTTCCTATTTTTAGGATTCAGATGTGGTTCATGTAAATGTTTCGGGTGATCTATGTCACACTGAAGAAATTGCGGTAGAAGATGATGGTTGCCTGGTTACCGATTGCTGGTGTGTGCAATATTTTGTGACGTAATGATGGAATGTGGCTGTGCAATGCCAAAAAATTGTTTTCTTTTATTTATTTTCAGATCGGTTTCATCAGAAAACCTGGTTTGTATGTTAGGACATCCTTGGTTAGACGTGTACAGTCATTTGGACTGAATAGTAGCACCTTGTTTTCTGGATGATTGTTAAGTAGGAATTTATGATTCATTAAATTTATGCAGAATATGTAAGTTGTTTTGTTTTATTGTGATGAATCAATTGCTAATGTATACCTTGGAAAATTCCCCCGGAAAGCTATATAAAGATGATTCACTGTAGGTTGGCTACTACAATGGTTTATGTGGTGGATAGATGAGAGTACATGTCTTCATGAAACAGTTGAAGTAGGTCCTTAGCAGATGGTCTTTGCTCAGAATCAACTGTCAAGCATTGATTCAAAAAATTTCGAAATGCTACTGAATACTTGTGACATCCCTCAATGATGGGTTTTTGGTTGGCTTTTATGATTTGAAGCACTTTGATTGGAGTTTCGTTGGAGTATGGTGGTCCTCCGCACATCATCTCGACCACTGTGATACCCAAACTCCAAATGTCAACTTTCTCATTGTACGGTTCGCGATTCGCAACCTTGAAGGGGAAAAAACAGTAATTTACATATAGGACCATGATAGGATTTAACGTTTGAAATGTGAAGACAATTACTTCAGGTGCCATCCAATGCGGTGTGCCAACAAATGATGTGCATTTGTCACGCGCGGAATCCAGCTTATGGCTCCACCGCAGATTTGTGATTTTAACCGTGCCGTCGGTCCCAAGTATGATATTCTCACTCTTGATGTCTCTGTGGATAATGCCTTGTGTATGCAGGAAATTCAGTCCATTTAGGACATGGCGTGATATGACGACCATCATGTCTTGTTCGATGACATTTGCTTCGGCTGTTATTACATCAGTCAGAGCTATACCTGTAATAGATGAAAACAAACAAGGTAAAAGTGGTACGCAAACTTAAAATAGAACCATGATATTTATGTTTAAACTATACCAAGGCACTATACCTTCAATGTATTCCATGACTATCCACAGGTGGTCATTGACGAGGTGCGAATCAAAGAAAGTAACTAAGTTAGAATGTGGATAGCTTTGCATCACGAGCAATTCAGTGACAATGGATTGTTTGTCAAGCTGCTTTGACAAGTTGATGGTCTTGATGGCTACTTTCCCTGTTCTGTCCAAGCCTGCAGCAAGATGAACTGTACCAGAACCTCTGATTTAAAGTAATAACATGCAATTATAACCCATATCATGTGATAACACAAAAATTGTTGAAATGCACTGACCGAGAGCCAATTTTGTGCAGGAGTTTGTATGATGGCCGTGGATCATTGTTATTCACCAGATTTCCTGTGAGAAATGTGAAATGTACAGTAGGTATGCATATGATTGTATACTTTGTTTCATGGACCCTAACTAATTAACTCACTTATTTCTCCCATTGCTTCGATGTCTGAATAAACAGACTGCCGAGATCCAGCTTGCAATTGCACGTTGGAAATGTTATCATATAGATTTTCGGCAAATGAATTCTGTCAGTGAACAAGTTTGCTATTAATAATTAGATGTAGCTAATGTGTTGTTGTTTCTACATTAATTAGGAAAATGCAAGATTTACCGGACGGTCTACGACAACGTATGAATGTCTCGCTTCAGCTCCATTGCCAAATACGTACTCGTAATAATGATCATCTACTTCTGATACCCGTGGTCTGTTTACATCTGCTCTTGAACAGCCAGCTGATGTCATTCAATGTAAGCATGTATTATTAGTTGACATAACAGAATATTGTATGGAAATTTTCTGAAATGTCATTTAATTTTTGTTTAGTTACTGTACGTTCTACTTCTACTAACCATCAATTGGGTGTAGTACATCATGTGAACTCCAACTGTTTTCCACATTGCTGTAAAGTTAAGGTGCATGATTTCATTGTCTTATATCCTTTATATTCATTAAAAATGCAAATGTATATTGATGTTGCAAGAATGCATAGAGGAAAAGCTGAACCTTTGTGCATTTGTTTGTGCATAATTTGGTAATCGTTCCGTTTCAGGGAAACTGACATGCCAATCATGTGTCACATTATAAGGAATCCCAATTTCTAGTTCGCTGTAAATGAAAGATTATGCAATGTTGAATTCTAATATATTGTCAAGTGTATTGAAAATGGAAGTAGTACCTTGAACGAGCTTCTCTTTGAGTAGGACTTGGAGGAATCTTCTTTAATGTTGTCTTCAGTTTGCCAAAAATTGAAGACATTTCATTTGTAGATAGATACGAGTGCAGTAAATTTTTCAAGATTAGATATAACCTGCAAGAATATGTTTAACCTTGGTTAATTTAAATGTAGCTTTTTCGTTTCAGAAACTATTTAGAAATGTCTTAATTGTATTAATTTTGTGCAAGAAAAATATTGAGAACTGTATGGACTTACCTTTAATTCTGCATTAGCACAGTTTTCTAATAGGAGTTGAAAACAGCTGTTTGAAACGTGGAACAAACTCATATGCAATTGTTTACTAGTAAACTGATTGTGGCTCAAGGTAAAACCCCAGATAATGTTATCTTTATGTAGCAATGTTCAAATAGATTTGAAACCAGGACAAAATGAGGGCGAGTTATTAATTGTATTCACAGCAATTATGTACATGTAATTTTAATTAACAGGAAATTAATATATATAGAAAGAGTTTTGCCAGTTTATTTAAACATGACAATTCCATTTTTAAAGTTAATCGGTGCACAGTATTTTTTTAGTTCATTGTCCGATATCAATTTAATCTCAAGGATGTGTTGATATCAAATCCAACATGAGATTATGGTTTGAAAATGGCGGGCTATATTGATTTCAAAAATGGCTGCTTTGTTTATGAATTCAAATTGCTGATCTGCACTTTAAAACATTTTAACATTTCTTAAACAAATGCTATAAATAAAGTTTATTACTATGAGATGTTTGTACTACAATTCAATGAAAGATTTATTTGCAACATGACAAAAATAAATGCACATGGCCTTGTCCTCTGTTAATTCAGGCATCAGGATCAAAAGGTCATCTTCCACTCGGTTGTGAGAAAATAAAAGTCCTGTAGTGAATTCACATTGTAAGTTTAATGTTATACAGATATGTATGTCAAATGGAATCTTATAATACAGTGTAATATCATATTTTGCAGGTTGGCACCATGAAATTTCATAGCACAAGAGGGATAACAACAGTGTTGTCTTTTGAAGAGACACTCTTTTCTGGTGAATTTCATAGTGTAGCAATTAAAACATATTGCTGTTATAACCCATGTGCATAATTTCATGTGTAATTTGTATAGGATATGCAGCTGATATGGGGCTTCTTATGCCTGAATATATTCCCAAAATCAGTGGTGATCTGCTGAAGGAATGGATCAATCTTGATTTTCCATCACTGGCCAGAGAAATTCTAGGATTGTATGTGGATGAGAAAGAAATTCCCAGGGTTGATCTTGCTGGCAAGTAACATTTGCAACATTCAAATTGCCTGCAGATGCACTGCTTCAAGAATATTGACAGCTTTTCTGCACTTTAAATCATTAATTTTCTTGTAGAGATCTTCCAAAACGCATATAAGAAGTTTGACATTGAGGATGTAATAGAGATTAAATCTTTGCCAAATGGATTGTCGGTATTGGAGCTTTTCCATGGTCCAACTAGAGCTTTTAAGGACCTGTCACTTCAAGTCATCGCACAGTTGACTAAATATTTCTTGAATAAAAATAAAAGGATAATAACCGTGTTGGTTGGTGAGTTGGAAACATTTTCTACTATATTATTTAGATTGGAATGTAATTAGTAATTCAAATACTATATTTGTTTTACTCATCTAACATTAATTTAAGGAACATCTGGAGATACGGGTTCAGCAGTGATTGAAGCATATAGAGGATTCTCTACAGCATCTGTGATGGTTTTATTCCCAAAAGGCAGAATTGCAGAAACACAAGAGTTACTAATGACCACTGTGATGGATAAGAATATTCATTGTTTTGAAGGTTTAGTTTGCAAATATGTGATTTTAAAATGTACGTACTTCATGCACATAAAAATGACATTTTTTGCATGTAGTTGATGGAACCTCTGATGATTTGGATATGCCAATCCGAAAGATTTTCGAGGATGAAACATTTTGTAGAGCATACAATGTCATCAGTGCGAATTCCGTCAATTTAGTGAGGGTTTTAGTTCAAATTGCTCATTTCTTCTACGCTTACTTGCGATTCGCTTCTCGGCTGAAATCTGGTCAAGCTCTGAGAGTTGTAGTTCCATTTGGTGGTGGTGGAAATATTGCAGGTTAGTAATTACTAATATAGTAATTAATATTTCATTAATGCGGTTGTCATGATTATATTAATCAGGAATTCATTTTGATTCTTGCAGCCGCATGCATTGCTCAAAAGATGGGATTGCCAATAGAAATAGTTGCTGCACTGAATTCCAATGACATTTTTGCCCAATTGTTGAATTCTGAAGAATTGTATTTTGGAAATGAAGTTGCTGCAACTTTAGCTTCCGCTATGGACATTGGTGTAAGTGTCAATTAATTCATTTGTGATCGCAATGTGTAATTAATAATGGAACACCCAGTAAAACGAAGTGTCATTTAAGGTTCCATACAACATTGAACGCCTGTTATACATATTTTCTGGATACAATACAAAATGTACCTCGGAAGTAATGCAGAAACTTTATTTGGGTGAAAAAGTTGCATTTCCACCTGACGTCATTACCGAGGTTAGCAAAATTGGAATAAAGGTTGTTATTATACTTGCTTATATAATTTGGATTGCATTGCATTTTTCAGATGGGTAATGTTATAATAGGTTACCATGTATCTGATAATACTGAAATCATTCGAACGATGCAAAAATGTTGGTCCGAGGAGAAGTATTTGATTTGCCCGCATACGGCAACCGCAGTTGCTTATCATTACCAGGAATGCAAGTAGGAAGATTTCACTTGCAATGTATTACTACTATTGTAATGCTGGCAATTGTAAATTATAGATCTATGTTTTTTTTTTTATAGATCGTGTGACGGATTAGTTTGCGTGTGCGTTGCAACGGCTTCCCCGAGCAAGTTTCCGGAAGCACTTCTGGCAGCTGGACTACCTGATGAAGAACGATTGGCTGAAAATTTGAGACAGAAACCAAGAAGAGTGACTCAGATGTCAAAAGGAGAAGATTGGGAAGACGTGCTGCGATGCTGTATTAAAATGGTGTCAATAAAATGGTACGTTTATCTGCTCACCTGTAAGAAATTCACCTGAATTTTATCAAAGTTAAATATATATTTAACTTTGATAAAATTAGGGGTGATCATCTCCCATAATGGTTGTTATAATATTGTAATTGGAATTACTTTTCGTTCCAGATTGACGCGCAAATTACTATGTGGCCGCGGATGAGAGATGTGTGGATATGATGAAACAATTTCTTTGTGTGGAATTGTTTTACAAGTTTTGGATTGTTTTGTTTCAGAATTAAAATTAAAATACCAGCAATTCATTTATTAATTTAATAATGGGTTGAATTAAGAGTGCATATGCATGCAATGCTGAAATTTCAAACTAAAATTCCACTTTTTAATCTATGCCTAAAGATGAAATTTAAGTTGTAACCTTGAATTAACCTTACAGATTCGATAATTGAAGTTCGTCAATTAATATAAATATCGAAGATGACTTAACTATTGAATTATTTAAAAGACTGCAAAGTACGAAGATTTGAAATTGGCGCCGGAATATCGATTGGTGACACAATGTTCGGCATCGAAACGGCGGCTCCCAAAACGTCCCGAGTCAAGGATTTTGATTCGAAACGACGTTGTGGAGGCGTGACCGCACGTTTAATTGGCTAGTCGCTCGTGTGCGGAGCGAATCGTGTCTGAGCTCAACGGTTATCACGTTCGCGAAAATATCCATCGAACTTTGACCGAAGCGATCAACGTCGCGATTCTTTTGCCGGCTATAAAATTCAGTTTTGGCTCTTGTAGGCAACTTTAGCACGTGAAAGTTCAAACTTGTATTTGTTCAAGAAGCTGGGATGGCAAATTTGATCGCTCTAGGTTCCATTCGAAGGACGTTTCATCACCAAATACGAGCTAACATTTCCATCGGTTAGTGTCCTATAACTTTTAAAGGGGTGATAAATTAAATCAACTCCTTGATTATTTCGTGATTGCGTTATTTTTGTGGCATCCGGCTAGACAAGTTTCAACCCTCATAGAGCCTATTTTCTTTTTAATTTCAGGTCTGGGGTTAACTAGGTTATTTTCTACGTCACGCACAAAAATGGCCGGTGAACATATATACACATTATAAACTTGCATAATTAGTATTAATTACATATACTGATATATGTATTATTCTTTTCTAGAGCACGTGTACTTACAATACGCAGTTAGAGACAACATTGCAATTGTTAGATTCAACAACCCAAATTCGAAGGTTTGTATTTTAGACACCATATTTGAAAATCCTGTATAATTGATCACTATAATTCATTGTAAAAATGGCATTTCATCGTTTCAGGTGAACGTTTTAAACAGAGAGGTTTTGACGGAATGCCGTGAAGTGTTAAACACCATATCCAACAATCCATCAATCAAAGGAACAGTACTGATATCTACTAAACCAGACTGCTTCATAGCCGGAGCTGACATAATGTGTGTCCACACTAAATATCCCCTGGTACAGTATATATATGTTGCATTACTGACAAGATTCTGTCATGTGCAGGATGCTCGCAGCATGCAAAACTGCAGGAGAAGTATCAAAAATAGCAGAAGATGGGCAGGTGTTGTTGCAGGATATCGCGGACTCGAAGAAGCCCGTTGTCGCTGCCGTAATGGGTTCCTGCTTAGGAGGAGGAATGGAGGCAAGGACATCTTATGAGAGTCTGTTGTAACTTGGTTTGTATTTCAACATGCTTATTTTTATCCAGGTTGCCTTGGCATGTCATTATAGAATTGCAGTTAAAAACAATAAAACTGGATTTGGCCAACCTGAAGTTCTTATCGGATTGCTTCCTGGAGGTGGAGGAACGCAACGATTGCCTTCATTGGTCATTAATATCTCAATTTACCAAAACCAGTAACTGATATGGATTGCTTAATTGACAATAACACTTATTCCTCCCACATTTTAGGTTTCTTTACCAGATGCTTTAGATATGGTACTTACCGGAAAGACGCTCAGGGCAGACCGTGCCAAAAGGATTGGGCTGGTTGACCAACTGGTTGATCCACTAGGTATACATAGTGTTGAAATGTACATGATGTGACATCAACATGGTATACATTCACCATTAAATTGTGTAATTGGAAAATTCAGGTCCTGGGCTAAAGCCAACTGATATTGGGACATTGGAATATTTGGAGGATGTTGCCGTCAGTACAGCCAAGTAATTAAATATAGGCCATTTTTTGAAATTGTATTGATGAATTTGGACCTGGTAAATTGGCTTGTATTTGCACGTGATTGTTTTAGAGGGCTAGCTAGCGGAAGTTTGAAAGTGGATCGTAGTAAGAAGCCGCTGGTACAAAGTTAGTACGCATTACTTGATCAATATGCATTAGGGTCGCAGTATTGCAAAGTGATTTGAATGTATTTCAGAACTGACAAACTACATAATGGGAATTAATTACGTGCGAAACAAGATTTTTGAGAAAGCAAAAGGCCAAGTTTTGAAGCAAACCGGAGGGTTGTACCCTGCACCGCTTCGCATTTTAGAGGTAATGTAGTTTATTGTGATTCGAAGGCATCTAAAGTATAACTTTACTTGGTACCATTATTCTAAAAACTTTACTTGGTACAATCGCATGGTTAGGTTGTGAGGACAGGAGTTGAAAAGGGCCCAAAGGCAGGATATCTAGCGGAGCGCATTGGGTTCGGAGAGTTGGCGATGACACCGGAATGCAAAGGGCTAATCGGGTTGTTCCACGGACAAACCGAGTGCAAGAAAAATCGATTCGGGGTCCCACAGAAGATTCCAGAGTAAACGTGGAAAATGGGAAATCACAGTTATTGATTCGTTACGATAAAAAAATTTAACTGTTGAGAGATCTACAAATTTCAGGCATTCTGTTTGAATAATGAAGTTTTATTATCACTGGGATTTCCTAGATTCGCCTCACTTTGTATTATCTGTACATTACAGTTTGTTTAATTTTCTGTATTTCAATAGGAAATTGGCCGTTTTGGGAGCAGGACTTATGGGTGCCGGCATTGCGCAAGTCAGCATTGACAAGGGATTTAAAGTGATACTGAAGGATGTAGATTTGAAGGGTCTTGCACGGGGACAGAACCAGATTCAAAAAGGCTTGGACACGGCTGTGAAGAGGAAGAAATTTACCACGTGATGTCATGCACTGTGAATTCTCACATGGAATCCGTGCAATTCTGAAAACGTTTTATTTCCCCCAGATACGAGAAGGATGTGATCGTGTCCAATCTCGATGCCTCAACGTCGTACGAAAACTTCAAGGGTGTAGACATGGTGATCGAAGCAGTTTTTGAGGATTTGAACGTGAAACACAAGGTGCTGAAGGAAGTGGAGGCTGCGATTTCCGACCACTGCGTGTTCGCATCCAACACGTCGGCTTTACCGATCACAAAAATTGCAGCAGCCAGCAAAAGGCCAGAAAAGGTTTGCTGGGTTCAAAAACAGGATTTCTGTTTGGAATGTACTAATAACTACCAACTGACAACTTTGTTTCTGTTCTTAGGTGGTAGGAATGCATTATTTTTCACCAGTAGATAAAATGCAACTGCTTGAAATCATCACGACGGACAAAACTTCAAAAGACACGGCGGGTGCGTAGTTATCATTGCATTTCCTTCTACCTTACTGTCTACTGTCATGGAATTGCTGGATATCCTGGAAAAGTCAAGGAATTTTAAAATTGTCTTGGTAAAACTACTCTTGGTAAAACATCAGGAAATTTGTAAGATTTCAAAGTTATCAATTTGTTCACAGAAATAGTTTGTCAAACTTCATCAGTGCTAAATTATATTTATGAGTAAGACTTTGGAAAGTTAAGGTCATGGAATTTTGTGTAAAATGGTCATGGAAATGGAAGTATCCAGGAAAGTCATGGAATTTTATATTTTCAATGTGTTAGATAAGCACTTCGAATTATAAATTAATGTGATTGGTTTGTAATTGTACATGTGTATAGCTGCTGCTGTCTATGTTGGACTGAAACAAGGCAAAGTTGTGATAACAGTAAAAGATGGACCTGGATTTTACACGACAAGAATCTTGGGACCTATGCTTTCGGAAGCCATCAGAATACTTCAAGTACATAAGAAGTTAATCCGCCAAGTGCGATTATTCAATTTCCTGTTTTTTGGACACATGTTTTTATTTTACAGGAAGGGGTTTCCCCAGTTAATCTCGACAAACTGACCAAAAAGTTTGGCTTTCCGGTGGGTGTTACAACGTTAGCGGACGAAGTGGGCATCGACGTAGCTCAGCATGTTGCCGAAGATCTGGGAAAAGTCTTCGGCGAGAGATTCGGAGGTGGAAACATAAGCTTCCTTAAAGAAATGGTTGCCAGTGGCTACTTAGGTTTGTTTTTAAGCAATTTTAGCATTTTTTGCACGAGGTGTAGTTCTGAATGGGAAGAACATTTATAGGTCGGAAGTCCGGAAAGGGGATTTACCTGTACCCACCAGGCACTAAAGACAGAGATGTGAATCCAGGAGCCGAGGCAATCCTTAAAAAGTTCAGCATTGCCCCTAAAGGTAGCATTGCCGATGAAGATGTGCAATTCCGTCTTGCGAGCCGCTTCGTCAACGAAGCCGTGTTGTGTCTTCAGGAAGGAATCCTCGCATCACCTGTACGTATTTCTATTTATGTTTCTGCAATATAAGTTGGAGTTTAAACTTGTGCTTCTGATGATTACGTATAGTTGGAAGGTGACATAGGAGCGGTGTTTGGACTTGGATTTCCACCTTTCCGCGGAGGACCGTTCCGATATCTGGATTCGTACGGCGCGTATAAATTCGTTGCAAAAATGCGAGAGTTTGAAGCACACTACGGCAGCCAGTTTACACCTTGCCAGCTGTTGTTGGATCACGCTGCTGATAAGTCGAAACAATTTCACCGGAAGTGAGTCGAAAGACAATGGTAAATATAGTCGCATGCAACAATGGTAATTTCTAACATTTCGCATAGGTAAAACGTAACATACAATGCTTGCGTACTGAAAGAACACATTGGGCAGACGTTTGTGAGGGGTAATCGATCCATTTAATTGTATTATCACAGTTTGTGGATTTGCTGTTAGTAATAAACATAATGTTCATTATGAATGTCAGTTCACCTTTAAGGATGATAAAAATTTATTCAGTATGGATACGTAACGTGGTTTATGAATGATCCCTACAAACCGGTTTTCAAGGACGTTGGTTGCGCTCAATTTATCTGTGATGGCAGTGTCTAAACAGCTGAATCGACACATGATCGCCAAATCGAGATAACGATATTATAAATGAGTTTGAATCAGTACAGCAGTGGACTTTCATATTGCATGCACGCAAGGAAGCTACGAACTTTGCCAAAATTTATTAGTTTCCAGTTGCAGAGGATATTATAGTACATTTTTGCCGACAAATAATCGGATAGTTTGTGTATTTTACTAGCGTTTTAAAATCGAAAATGATAGGGGAATTAATAAACTTGTCCACTTTGTTGCTGGGATTGGCGACGAAAGTTCCGCAAATTTACGACATTTGCAAAGCTGGAAAAGCGGACGGAATCGCGCCAACTGGAGTTGCAATGGAAATATGGGGGTAATTATATTGTATTCATCTACAAACGTGATATATCTGGTCAATCTTAACTTTTTAGATGGTTTTTAAAAGGTTATGTAACTTTCTTGCACGCAACGTATTGCAGTGCAAGTTGAACCATGCTATGGCTATGGGGAACTTGCATGAGCAACAATTTTCATGCAACAATATTTCATGTATTTAGGTTTGCGACATTTATCATGTACACCGTTGGTTCCGAATTCCCAAAATGGATGTATTACGAAGCCGCAATTATTTTAAGTCAAAGTGAGTTTAGTTGGATTTCGTTAAAGAGATTACAGGCATTTTATCACATGGTTATGCATGAATAATTACAGATACGATACTCTTGTTCCTCGTTCTTCACTATCAGCGTAGCCTCAACGCCAGGTCCATCGGAATTTACATCGCGTATCCTTGAAGATTTCAGTTACAATTTAAATGTTATTTGTTGGCTACATGTTACAAGAAACTTGACGGATACTTTTTAGGTGTGCACTCTTTCAAGTTGGGATTGCGCTAAAATATTTTCCCAGTTTCTTCATTACATTTGTTATGGTAAATTTTCAAATTTTCGCGCCTAACTTCCTAACCGAAGCGTGACGTTTCGGCGCCATCGATTTGGGCGCGGACGTTTTGGCGTCGTCAGTTCAGTAGCGTACGTACTTTAAAACGGCGGCGCCAAAACGTCCGTTCCCAAATCGCCGGCGCCAAAACGTGACGTACCGCCGCCATATTTGAATCAAAGTTGCGGGTCGATCGGCATTTCTATATCACTAAAGTGGCTCTTTTAGAACGGGAATCTATTGTTGATGGTGATCGCCATGTCTACACAACTTCGAATGATCATTCGCAACAAAGATGCTGGCAGTTTGAGTCTGGTGTCGTATATAATAGCCGTATACATCATGTCAGGTAACTTGCATTTCAATTTGTCATTTTAGCCCTAACCTATGCCTATCCATACTAAAATATATTCTATGATCCGTGTTTGCAGTTCGCCTTCGGTTCATATTTGGATCTGGTGACCCGAATTTAATGTTAGGTTTTGGAATAGCATATCTTTTTAACATCGCTATAATGTTATCAGTTTGGTATTACAAAAAACCAAAACCAGAAAAAAGTAAAGACCTGTAGGGGTATATAGTAAAAATGAATTCACTTTTTTCAATTAAGAGTGTGTATGAAGGGTATTCACCTTGAATCATGTAGGTGGTACCAGCCACCGATTTTGACTAATTTTATTTACATTTGTTCATTGTCGAAAATGGAATTGATTGCCAAATTAAAACACATAAGCACATGGTTTATTTACTGACAATTGTGACACTTTTCTATAAGCGAATTCCACACACCGGGTGATAACATTTAACTAGATTAAACGACTAGATAAATCTCTACAGACAATTGTTGCATAATAGATGAAAAATCAAAACCGGGAAAGTAATAACGTGGAAAAAGACACTGCTCAATAAAATGTGTTGCATATGTTGTACATTTCTAACACGTGCTTTCAAATGGATATTGTATCATTCGAAGGTTATTGATCGTTTTCTACACTGCGATTAAATCGTCATCACTGTCAAAGTCATCTCTGTCCACCGCGTCTTCGGCCGAAGAAGATCTCCGCTTTATTATGGATACGACTGACCCGATGACCACTACCTGCATTCAACCAATGATTCAACAATGTAAAAATGTAGCTGTAACAGGTAAGAATTGCAACCATATAGTTATAATGTCTTTACCCCAAGGAACGCCCACGATGCCCAATAGTAAGTTGCCCCAAAAATCCAAGCCTTGTAGCAGAATCGTGAAATGAGTAAACTTGCACGGCTCATGATGCAATCATCTTTGATGGATAGAAAAATCAACATATTGGACCCATACATACTACACTTTTCCCATAAAGTGGGATTTTATTTACCCGAGGCCTCCGTGGTGCAGGGAAGCAGTTTCCTGGTGCTATTTGATGCAATGGTCACCGTATCATTTGCAAATCCCTTGACAGAAAAACATAAATTAAGACATTGTTTCAACCAAGGTTTGAACATTGCCAAAAATGCAAAGGAAAAACTGGATACTGGACTATCCACTTTTTCCTTGGCGCCGCGGTTACCCAATATTGCTGATCACCGAACATCATGTATTGTGGTGTAATAGCGTACACGATGACATTGATGGCCAAGATGGAAAACATGAGTGTCATGCACTGTAGGAGTAGCCCTTGAGGTCTGGTACGATGAGCTCGAATACGATGCATCTATCACATGGTAAACACACGTCAATATTCTGACTTCGGCAAAAATACCTTACGGTACATCCTTCATCTCACCCTAACACAGAAGAACCAGATGCCCGTTTTTCTCAAGCCAGCCATACAGCAGAACAGAAGGAAGACGACAACACATAAGAATATGATGTAATCCAATGGGAAAACCTACAAAACGTTTAATGTAATTTCCCTGCGATGTGACACCAAAGTGACACGCAACTCATTTTACCTTCTGCGCGTACACAAGGACCATATCTATGGGATTAGGCAGTTTCCTTTGCGGTAACATGTAACCCATTTTTGGGCCCATGGAGTTCATCACTTTGTCTATGCTGGATGAAAATAGAAAAAGTTTTGTAACCACTGCAGTGTTATTTTATTCATCATTCACCATTCGTATTACTTTGTGAGAAGTAGGGACAGGAATAGAAGAAAGCCAAATGCAGTGAACAGTACTCCAACAAGAACCTGGAAAGGCCTCAGAATCAGGCAACATTTTCGAAACCAGCTTAGTCTGACAGCCTCAAGGTGCCGGTCTTGTTTGGACAGCAACAGCTCTTCTTCCTCGATGTCCTCTATCCGTCTACGGTCACCGGATGACATTGGCCGTCCACTGCGGTACTGTAAGTAGTGTTCAGTCTTATTTCCAGCAGGATTTGCGTGGAAGGAAAAGGATTAAAGTTAAATTCCCTTACACGTTCTCCTATTGTAGATTTGCGGGATTGGAGGACGGCGCGCCGCGTCTGCACTTCGCCAAGTTCACCGAGCACGCTACGGGGTCCTTTGATCAATCCACATGGCAGAACGGACATTCCATACCCCTGGGAAAAACACATTTCATCAATAAGATGCACTCTTCATAAGACAAAGTATTTTATAAGAATTGCTAGAAGGGAATGTTACAGCGTAGAAGATGAATACGACCATCCCGATGGTAGTCAAGACGCTGACCACAAACGAGAGCATATCTTCTGCTCCTAAAGGCATGTGAAAATGTGTACTTAGTACAAATAACATTAAACGGAATCGAGTGAAATGTAATAATAATCATTATTACTGTTGCTTTTCAGCTGTTCTATGAGATCGTCTTCCCATGTGTTTGTGGAATTGGTCGGGACATCTTTAAACGGTATAACTGCTCTGAAATAGGTACAACCCAGTCAATGTTTACTTTCTGTGTTATTAAACTCACTAATGTAGATTTTTACCCTAGGAATATGAGGATTCCTGCCAGAAATATGAAAATCAACGTGAACTTGAGCGCGGCACATATTCGCTGTGGAGAAGGCAGATAAATGTGAGTTCAGTTTTTGATGTTAGTATTTTGTAAACGGAAAGGAAAATTTGGGGATATATTGGACTTACAGACACTGCACTTGTCGTGTCATCTTTTTCCTCGTAGTAGAAATAGGCAAAAGGTATGATGAAAAACATGAACACCATGATGCAGATGTACAATGCTAAATACACAATGTTTAATGAGTTTTAACAAGAGTGGTTTTAATTTGTAATGTTGTATTTATAGTGCTTTGTGGTAATGCAAATATTTACCATAGTATGCGTACATGACAGTGTCTTCTAAAGTGTCCCTCACATCGTAAGACCAATCCTGGAAATATTTAAAAGTTACTTTATGCCAGCTTTATGTTATGGAAGAGTGGAATTAATTCCTGTATACCTTAAAAGTTCCATTGGAGTCCTTCATAAATGACACCAGGAAAACGTCAACGGGCACAATCAGAATTGACAGTAAAGCCACAGAAATTCCAAAAATAGAGGATATAGTCGCAATGGCCTCGCTGTCATATTTACTTTTGTAATAGGCAACGTAGATCCATGCAATAATCAAAGTGATCTAAATGGCGATAATGAAATTCGAATTATGCAATTAAATAAGTGGAAAAATATTTAAAAATATATAATCGATGCTACGTTACCAATAATGCGATTGAGAAAGGAATCCACCCAGAGGCAGAAATCCAATGCGGGACATCCATTTTACTCAAAATAACCAACCTTCCGTCGATTAGTTTCGTTTTCAATACGCTCTTTATATACCTTGGCTCTGATCTGAATCAATCTGAATGAAGTTCATGGAGACACTACTAGATGGCGCACTAGGGGCAATAGTTTAGAGAGCCTTTATACTAAAGAGAGAGTGGCCATCGACCATGCCTCGCGATCATTGGCTAGCATTGGCCACGCCCACAATTCAGCGCAAAAAATGGCCGCTCAGCTCGTGTGACGTCACCCGGGATTGCAAAAATAAATTTGCAGCTTTTTTTGCCTAACTGATC
>JAQFZQ010000245.1:0-40683 GCA_034696005.1 Glomeris marginata | reverse complement strand
TCACGGGAAAGGATTTACCAAAATCGACTTTTGTAGGAGGCTGCGAAGCGAACCGTTTTGGAGATGGTCCATTTTTAGGCTTTGCCATGCGAAACGAAGCATTTAGGATGCTCCTATCTATACAAAACCAACATTTTCTTGTAGGAAAAATGCTCAGCCATACATTTATTGCAGATTTTCAAAGTTGACAACTGTGATGCATCCTGTAATGCACACAGCCACCACCAGGGCGCCCCCTGTTGGCACGTATAGTCCTTAAAACCGGTTTTATTTTCCACCTTAAACAGTGATATGCTGGTCTATGGTTGCACTCGTTTGGAAATCGGCGTTCAAAGTGTCTACGAAGATGTAGCACGAGATACAAACAGAGGACACACAGTGCGGGCTGTATGCGAATCGTTTTGCTTCGCCAAGGACTGTGGATTTAAAGTGATCGCACATATGATGCCAGACCTTCCAAATGTTGATTTAGAGAGGGATAAAGCACAGTTTGTGGTAATTATATATTTATTGCAGTTAAAACTTGTAGTAGTAATAATGGAATTGTAAATATTATTTCTAATTTTGTAGGAATTTTTCGAAAACCCTGCGTATCGTGCAGATGGCTTGAAAATATACCCTACACTGGTCATCCGTGGTACGGGTTTGTACGAACTTTGGAGCACTGGAAGACACAAAAGTTACCCACCGAGTATTTTAGTGGATTTGGTGGCACGGATTCTAGGCTTGGTGCCACCATGGACCAGAGTTTATAGAGTACAGAGGCAAGTTTGTTGGAGAATATAACAATTCTTGTAATTGAGCATGGCATGAAGTTAATAGCATTTAATCATATATTGCTTAGGGATATTCCAATGCCCTTGGTTACGTCTGGCGTTGAACACGGCAACCTTCGTGAATTGGCATTAGCCCGCATGAAAGATTTTGGTACAACTTGCAGAGACGTTAGGACCCGAGAAGTTGGAATTCAAGAGATTCACAACAAAGTCAGACCATACGAGGTAATTTTGAATGTGCGGACATCAGCTACTCATTATAAATGTTTAATTCGATGAAAAAAAAACCTGTACTTTTATTCGTAGGTTGAGCTGATTCGTCGAGATTATTATGCAAATGGTGGATGGGAGACTTTCTTAGCCTACGAAGATCCGCAACAAGACATTCTTGTTGGCCTTCTTCGACTAAGGAAGTGTTCATCCACAACGTTTAGACCAGAACTGATGGATGGAGTTTCGATTGTACGAGAGTTGCATGTGTATCCTTTACACTTCCGTCTCCCATTTCAAGCTTACAACTCAATCAATTGGGAGAATAGAAAGATATTATACAGTCCTTAACTAATAACAGCTATGGCAGTGTGGTACCTGTAAACAACCGGGATCCCTTGAAGTTCCAACATCAGGTACGGTGAATGTTGTACAACATATACTAAAATGGAAACCATTCTAAAATTGCCATTTATTATCAGGGCTTTGGAATGCTACTAATGGAAGAAGCCGAAAGAATAGCTCGTGATGAACACGGAGCCAAAAAGTTAGCGGTCATTTCAGGCATCGGAACGAGGGACTATTATCGAAAATTGGGCTACGAGCTGGATGGAGTCTACATGTCGAAATTGCTCTGAAACAGGCAAGGCAACATTGTGTATAACTTTCCCAGTACCTTATTTGACTATACACTCTTATGTATAAACATGCTATGCAAAATGCTGAACACGTACACAGGTCATGTGCATTACCGTGTAGTTTTATTGTGAATAACAATGCGGTTTCCCATCATCCATAGGATGAGCTACATTTCGTTCACTTCACAGTGCAGAATAATTCAGGGTACATTAAACTATAGGTTTCCCTTCCCCGAACAGGAGAAATGCAGTTCCACCAATTATATTCAGAGATGCGGCTGTACTAAATACGAGTTGCCACGACTTTGTTACTGCCAGGATGTGTCCGGTAGTGTACACAGCTACAAATCCTGTCAATTAGAGAAAACGTTGTTAGATTTTACACTGAAAGTCGGCCTATAACTCTTTCATTACCCATTATTGATGCTGCAGAGTTCATAACCCCTATAAAAATAGCAAAATTCGTTATTGATATAGATGCAAAAATTGAATAGATTTTATTCTAAAATGTGATACCAAAGACTGAGCCAGCGTAATTTGGTGCAATATCTTGGGGATTCATCATGACAGCACTGTGATGCAAGGTGCTGGCAACTGTAGTCAATGTCATGTAGCATAATGCGGTTGGGAAACTTGTAGCTGTGGCCAACATGATCAAAGACATGGCCTTAATACTTTGGGAAAAAGTCTGAATGCCTTTTCGGACAACTATCACCCTGAAACCTTTAAAAATTGAGGATATTAATGATGATAGGATTTGGAAGACCTAATGTCCATCCAGGTTTCACCGTGTAACATTGAACATGCCTCGTGATATGAGTTTCTCGGCAATCATTCCTCCAAAAACTCCAGATGGGATGCATAACAGCCATGGGACAACATTGTATACACTAGCCTGTAATTACACATATTACAGTTAATTTTAATGAGTTTAGTGTAGGTAATAACATGTGGTTTAATTACATTGGCATGTGGGAATGTCTCCTTAAAATATGTTGGCATCCATGAACTGAGGATGTGCCACGTAGATGCTTCACATGCGTGGCATATGACCATGGCCCTGTGGTGGACATTCAATCAGACAGTAATAATAATGCAATCGAATATTATAAACGAAATTACCAAAATGCGCGTTGCGTAAATAAAGCTATCCATGGTACGCCCATTTTGTTAAGACTTTTAGATGGAAGAGGATCCATTTTGACGTCAGTAGTCATGCCAGACCAATCTTTGGGGGAAATAACTGTAGATCTTGTGAACTTGAGCACAAAGATCCAAGAGATTGCCACAAGCCCTAAATTTCAAATTTTGCATTATAAATTGCAGTCTTAATAAATGCTGGCAGCAAAATTCGTCAACCTGTTATATAAAATGGGCTTTGCCAGCCATATCGCTCCATTACTTTGGATCCTATGTACCCTAAAATAACCACCCTGTAAAACTAGTTAAACAATGCCTACTTGTATACAATATATATTTCGTACAGAGAATTCTTCGCTTGTTACCCAGTTTGATTGCCTGCAGTTACAATGCAAAAGAACAATGTTCTCTCAGTTACACGCAAATGCTTCGATGTTAAAGATGTCACAGCTGGGAAATGAAATCCTGGTGAAAATATAAACGTATAACTTGAATAGATGCGAGAACAATGTTAGGTTAATTTGTGTATGGTGCAATTTGGTGTAGCACATTAATATACCTTGCGTTGCTCCAATGAGTACACGAATTGTTATGAAGGCAACAAGAGACATGGAAGCATTTGGAAGAATGTAAATAATTGCAGGCGTCCAAAATGTAAGCAGTGACCAACATGCTCCTGCAGTGATGAGAATTAATTCACCACCAAACCGTTCACTCAAGTAGCCACCCAGGACTTGTGTCATAGTGTAGCCCCACAGGAAGGATGACAGAACAGCACCCTATAGGGTCAATATTGTTTTATTTGTTATGGATATGTATGGTGCAAGTTTCTGTACAGTAGAAACTTACTGATTCTGTTTTTGACCAACCAGTCTCCTGAGTGATCAATGTAATAGTTACAGGTGTGACAGTTCGCACCATGTACAGTGCACTGCAACTCCAAAATAGAACCACAAGCCAAAGCCTTTTCTCCCATCTAAATTCATTGATTTGACAAAGAGTGTATATGAATAGTCAACTGGACTAGTCTTGAGTATATATGGTCCATCAAGTAACTATGTAATCAAGATTTTTGAACCTTTAATATTATAATGGAAAGGTTTCTGTATGTACACTTTTTAATGAAATGAGTCTGCAGAATTTTACTAGGAACTTCACCCTTCCCTACTGGAAATATCCATCACGTGATAACACATGCTGGAACCATAACAGACCATCAGGAACCATCACAGACAACCAGGAACCATCATGACGAGCTCCATCGGGTGATGGATATTTCCAGTAGTAGGGCTTAAACCCTACTGCTCTATAATTGCGAATAATTGCTTATGTGAATATCAATTTAATTTACATGCATATATGGTTGAAGTTGAATAAATGTTTATTTGCTTATATCAATTTTATAATTAACCCTTGGACTTAACCCACCTCGTCCAATATTTTACCACGGGGGGCTCCGATGCTTCAGCTTTTTTAACCATTATTTCCATTTTTATATGAACATGCTTTGAGTTAACCAGTTGACCAACTCCTTCAGCTGACAAACCGTGGCAGGATACTATGCAATGAGGTCATTGAATGGTGGCAGGTTGCCCGCAACCTGAAACACTTGCGATACGGTTCGATACTACTATCTGATACCGGTATCCATAATAATACCGCAATCGATACTATCACAGCGGAAGTCCGCGGAAGTCGTACGCCGCATCAGCGAGTCCTCTCGACGACAAAATGGTAGTGAATTTGGTGTAATTATGCAGGAATATTTGTCTATTGTGCGATGAAGTTAACGTATTATGATTAAGATGGGTCTTTGGCTATAAATTTAAAGCGCACACGTTAATTGTGAATGAATTATTACGGGAATTCCCATTGGCAATGTGGTACGTTCCAGCGCAATATTCTTGCATGGCCACTGTTTTCGCGCAATTTACTTGCGAGGGTCGTCATTGACGAACCCCGCGTGATTGCAAGCAAGATTGCGATGCAAGGGACCTTGTGCGAGGAAGTTGCAAATGTCCTAACGTGTTGAATTTATTATTGCAGCCGAAAACGAGGAGATTCATCGACAAGAAACACGCAGTTACTTTCAAGCTAATACATCGAAGCCAACATGATCCGTTGGTTGCGGACGAAAGAGCTCCAAAAAGAGTCCTTGTTCCAGAGAATTATGCCGGCGATACGACCACCAAGAAACTTAGACAAGAGCAAGAAAAATTTGGCATATTCTTCGACGACGATTACGATTATCTTCAACATCTCAAAGAGACGGGTGAAGGTGTGGTACTGGAACCGGTTGAAAGGATTCATGTAAAGAAAACGGATTCTGACAAAAAACTAGATGACGTACGTGCAATGATCTTACGTGCATTAATTTCATCTGCAATTTTATTGCACGGGAGACTGCTATACGTCTGCAAAAGACGGCATTAGCAGTTTCGTCGCAATAAGTTGCAGGCGATAAAGTTGCACGACCATGATTTATTATTATTATTCTATTTGTTGATAGAAATCGGGAAGAACACTTATGTTGCCATCTTCAGTGTTCCCTTCAGAATTTGAAGAAAAAGTTGGACTACTGAACCGAGCAGCTCCAATAAGTGGTATGAATGAGTTCTGGATAAATTTTAATAAACTATCCGTTCGTGGTTTTCTGAAGTTGTATATACTTTTTTTATGAACAGGTCCAAGGCCAGATTTAGATCCAGACATTATCGCAGCGTTGGATGATGATTTTGATTTTAACGATCCTGAAAATGAGCTTGACGATAATTTTGTTGCCGTGGCAAATGCGGTTGGAGATGGGCCGTCTATTACTGGGTAATATTTTCGTGATATATTAAATTCGCATACAAAAATGTACGAATTGATAATTTATTTATAATATATAGTTCAGATATGGCTTATGGGACTAGCCCAAATGCGAAAACATGGAGTCTGGACGATGAAGAAACCCGATCCCGATTCACTAACTATTCCCTAACTTCATCTGTGATGAGAAGAAACTCCGAATTGACATTACTGGACGACAGATTTGAAGAGGTGATTGAAAATTGCCAACTGTATATGCCATAATAGGTAAAGTACTTCCTGGTTTTACTTTTTCTATCCTGTTTCAAGGTTTTTGCTGAATATGACGATGATGAAATTGGTGCATTGGATGGTGAAGAAATCGATGGATCTGTAAACATAGGAAGCCAGCTTATGGACTCTGCATTTAATGAACTCAGAGAGGGTCGGATCAGGAAGTAATAATATTTTATTTTATTTATAATGAAATTAGTTTGAGATACATGTATGGTTAAGGATTACTTTTTTTACGTATAGGAAAATTGAGCCTGCAGCTTCTGATGAATTGCACGAGATGAATGAGGACAGTGACAGCTCCAGTTCAGATGAAGAGGTTGTGGTTGAAGAGCAAACAGAGAAATGGGATTGCGAGTCCATTTTAAGTAAGGAAACTGGAGTTAGCATAATTTGCATAATTTCAAACAGTCTTTAATATGTAATTTCATATCATTCCAGGTACTTATTCGAATCTGTACAATCACCCAAAGGTTATAACAGAACCAATCAAGGTATTATACACTGGAATTCAGATACTAGTATACTATAAACAACTACAATTCTGCATTGTAATTGTTTTTATTAAATAGCCGAGGCCTATCAAAGTGTCTGCCAAAACGGGGATCCCTGTAAATGTCCTGAAAGCAGAGGGGTTAACTGAGGCGCAATTGGCATGGCACGATTCTTCCATTGAAAACAATACATCACCAATGAAACAAGTTCTTTCTCGACCAAGGCATGAAACAGCGGAAGAAAGGAAATTGAGAAAAAATGCAGTAAAGGATCAAAGACGGGTATGCCATTAATTGTAGTTAAGTGTTTATTCAAGGTTCATATGGATGGGATACTTATTTCATTTCCATATACAGGATAGACGAATGGAGAAGAAAGCAAATACAATGGCATTCAAAGAAGAGAAGAAACGACAGGAAAAAATAATGATAAATTTGCAAACTAATTTGCAAGGAGTTACTATACGGTGAAATGCAGCCGATTTTAAACAATATACGAAAGATAAGACCACATGGCTTGGATATGTACTGATATGTGCTGTATAATGATATACTATTTTGAAGCATGTACATAAGTTTCTAGTATGTCAGACCATGGGTCGTACTGCTAGCATGTCACTAGGTTTCAGTGAGAAATACAGTGCTGTTACATGCAACTTTTTATATCCTTGTTACATTGTTATCTATTACTCATCAATTTTTAAGCAGCATCTTCATATTTTACATTAACATATTACAATTCTTGGGTACATTCTACTGCCACACATGCACAAATTGCTATCTCCAATTGTCTAATGCTGACCAGCCTTCAATTACATTTTGTTACGTATCTAATAATTAACACCATTATTTGGGGGCGAATGAGATGTGTGCGTGGCGAATATTGTTGTCGGTAAATCGTCCGGAGTTGAATTGTCACGTATCGGACTGCCAATACCGGTATATGTCTGTGTATCGGCAGCTCTCCACTCCAGATGTCGACACCTTCGACACTACCCTATGGACTGAAATTCGGGGCAGGAAATTGAATCCGTGGTTGACTCGAGGACGCCGGTGTCGTCCTACTTTCCTCTTTCGAAATGGCTTCTAAAGCTGATAAAGAACGACAGAAGCAAATTATTGAAAAATGCCAAGCGATACTTTCTGAGTTGCTTCGCGATGACGATAATAAATACTGCGTGGATTGTGACGCAAAGGGTGAGAATCGATCACATTAGTCATCGTGGCCTATATAATTTTGATGGTATTTTGATATAATCCGTCAAATATTTGACCCTATCCTCACTTCCGTTGAATATTGGCGGCTATATATTGGCATATTGTAGAACGAATCCACGTTTAGTTTCTTGGGAATGAAATGCGGCGAATTTTTCCTTAAATAGGCTTAAGAGTTTTGGTGTTCAGAAATGGTTTTCGGCCAGAGTTTGATTGTTTTTACTCTGGTAATATTAATTTTTGTGGGATTATTTGTTTAGGACCAAGATGGGCTGCTTGGAACCTGGGAATATTTTTGTGTATCCGGTGTGCTGGCATTCACAGGAATTTGGGTGTTCATATTTCAAAAGTGAAATCTGTCAATTTGGATTCATGGACTCCCGAGCAAGTGGCTGTAAGATCTTGAATTGAATTCGCAGTTTAATTTTTCTTGTAATCTAAATAGGCGTTTTATTTGTTATTGGCAGTGTTTGCAGCAGATGGGAAATAGCAGAGGGCGAGCCGTGTATGAAGCAAATCTGCCAGACAATTTTAGGAGACCGCAAACTGATTCATATCCTTTATGCAGGAAACAGATTGCCAGTGAATCGACGATAAACACGAAATACCACGAAGGGGAAGTTTCATTAAAAAAATTGACTGTTATCGAAATTCCCAGCAATAATTAACAAACACAATGTACATTTTTCTCTCACATTGTATATTCAATTTGTTTAAAAAAGTTTAGTTTAATTTTAGAAACGTAAAACGAAAACGTATTTAGACATCCAACTCCACACTTGTACCAGTTAATTAGTTTAATGGTTACCATTTTATTGGTTCCCTTGATTATAATTACATTAGTTTCTTTCAATTCAACATGAAAAACATACGGAAGAGGTCAAAGTTTTTATTGATTTAGCAATTATAATCTGAAATCATGAGACCAAAGAACACATATCAGTTTATAATATGGTGATCAGAAGAAATATGAACAATACTGGCACGTTTCATTGTTACACTATATGCGATTAATACAGAAGTTTGATAGTTACAACTTTGTGCATATGCAGCCTTAACATATATTGCACGTCTTTAGAGGCATTTATCCGGGCAAAATACGAGCAAAAAAAGTACATAGCCAGGGAGTGGGTTCCTCCTCCGATGCCGAAGCCTGCTGTGAGTGATCCAAAATTACATCTATTCAATATCAGTTATGCTAAATGCTGTGTGTATTTTACCGCAGTTTGATTATGATGGTGACAAAAAGAAAATCAAGGCCGATAAGAAATCCAGCCGGCAAAGTAAAGGAGGGGCAATTGATATTCTGGTATGTGTAGTAGTAATAATGCAATATGGTAAACATGTTAAATATCTCACCTCGCAATATTCCACCAGCCACCTGGAAAAGGTACAACCACTTCGAGGCCAAAATCTGAAAGTTCTCCTGCACCTATTGAAGTAATCCCTGCATCCAAAAACGATTCAAAGCATGCGAATAATGGATTTACATCGGCTGCTGTGGATCTCCTGGGCCTTGGTATTTATGCGTAAATGATGTGTGGGAATGTATTCTGAATGTTGTATTAAGATTGCGTGTTACTTCAGATGAACCTGCAGCAGGTCTAGCAGCAAAAGGGAACGTTGTAGCTGATGAAGATCCATTTGGCGGTTTTCTCGGTGCCAATATTAGTTCTTCAGGCGAAATGCCACAGCAGCATAATAACAGCGAATCGCAGAATAGTCTATTTTTGCAATCTGTATCTGATGATGGCCAGAAGAAGCAACTAACCAAAGAGTCTATCCTTTCGTTGTACAACAACAGCCCGTCGTTGCAGCAACAGCAACCTGTAATGGGCGTGCCAGGTGAGTGATGTTACATCTTTCAACAATTTTCATCTGTTTGCCCGGCAGTTCTTACAATTTATTGATATCATCAGGTGGCATGTACCCGGGTCAACCTTCCGGACAGTTTGTTGGGATGCCAACGGTGCAGTCTGCGCCCATCATTGGACCACAGTGCGCAATGCAAATTGGTGCCCATATGGGCAGAAATGTAGCTGGTGTTCCTGGTGCAGTTGGCTCCATGCAGGTAAGAACAAATTTCTGGTCATTACCAACAGAGTACCTAGCACCTTTATTTTATAAATCTATGCACATTTCCTTTCTGCATGTATGTTGGTGCTGGTTCCATACACTTTTTTTGCATTGGTTCATGGTAATTTGAACGTTGGGGCGTTTTCAGCCACCGGAAATAATGGGAACTAACCCTTTCCTGGCATCTGTACCTTACACGGGAGTCGGTGGTGTGTACACTAACACCGTTCCGCATCCTGGAGTAAATCAGGTCAGTATTTTGGAGATTTAATACTATACAAACTTGATGTCATTTCCATATGTTAATTGTGATTCTTGCCAATAGTTATTCATTAAATCAGTTATGACTTGGTTATTTACTAGAATTCTGTATACATATTATAAATTTTCATATTTGGGATGATGAATCATAGTGTGCAGCATTTTTATTTATAGCATATTACTCAAAATAGCAGAAATTTATTTGTTACATTCCTGGCATATATTCACTCATATTTTGCACTACACAAAATCAAGACAAAATTTAACATTCCAGATTATAACAACTACTTTGGGGACCAGAATTTCTTAAAATTTGTTGCTGTTGCCGAAGCAAACTTTGTTTCTCTTACGTAACTTGACAGGGTCTATTTTTTTTTTATCAAAGTTCTATTAGGTCTATGCATATTTCATTATTGTAACCATCCTGTTCCTTATGCTTCATTTCAGCTTCACCAACAGATGACCTCCCTATCACTGGGTGCTCAGGGGTTTCCTGGAATTTCACCGTTTGCTCAGCCAGTTGCACCTGTAAACGTTGCTGGCATGAATTGGAATGGCCAGCAAGCAGGACACACACTGTCCACCAACCTCTGGCAGTGAGGGCAACCATCCGGTAAATTGTGTAAAAGTGGAGTTCTTAGATTCTGTCTGTGGTTCTGGTCATCCAAGACAGGTGAAGTAGAATTGATTAACGAACACTTGTGTAAAAATATTTTAACTTTAATAATAATTATTATTGTTATGCTGCCAACATTCCATTCCTCATTGCCATAGAGCTGGCCTTTTTAAAAATGCTGCTGCTGTGTCATATATATTATATGGTAGCACCATACAACTCTGGGAATGTACAACAAATTTTCTGGACATTGTAAACAAGATACCGGCACTAGAAACACAATGTTGTGAATTCATAGATAATGGGAATATTATTAATCGTGAATGTAAATTTGAAGCTGCACTTGTACAATAAGACCTCAGTGGAATTACGTGTATAAAATCTTCAGTGTGAATATCGTCAAAGTTAATTGGCAGTAAATTATCAACATCACGTACTGGCTATAAAATGAGAAAACTCTAATGTGTTGCACATTAATTTCTGAATTTCAAGTAGTGGTGTGGGTTGGAGGTTTTTCTCGATATTTGACATCTGACATTATAGAAAAAGAAATATAAGCATATTTGATTGCAAGTTGAATTTTCGGATGACAATTTAATTGGAAAACACGTGTATAATGAGAATGGTATCACACATGGACATTAACAAAACACGGTGTAAAATGTATAGTGAACAAAAGGGTGATGCTGTCTGCTATACTGAACACGGGATATTAGTGTATAATAACACAGTAATGCAAAAATATTTAAATGGTGCTAAACACGGCGTCGTTTCCCTCCTTGCGTACTTGCGGCAGGACTTGCTGGTTTGGAACTCGGTTCTTGAGATTGCCTCGTATTACGTTTCCGTTTTGGGGAATTTTCCATGGTGTCCCCATCCTTTGCCTCCTTCAGTTTAACATCCTTGCCTGAGGATCGTGTTGGGGAAAGTCAGCTATTGGAACTTTTGCGAACGCCTCGTTTTATCGAATGATTTACCACCACTTTCTTTATCATCACTGGAACTGTCACTCTTTGATTTTAAACTGTTATCTTCTTTAATTTTTTCCTCAGAGCCAAGATCCCGCTTGGCTAATTTTCCAAATTCCGAGTCGGGAAGGCGGAATTCACATTCTTCGTTTGGGAAAGGTAGGATTTCAGATTCGTGCTGTGAGGAAATTTACAACCATGTCAAAATTTGTAACATGTTCATTTCAACATCTAGTTTATATTTGTGTAAAGTACACCATGGATTCATATTGCTCCTTACCAGAGCTCCCATGTCGTACATTGTTTCCAAGTGATCCCATATTTGTTGAGAAGACACATCTTTCTGAATGGAATTTCGGAACTTCTCGTGAATACATGCCATCTGGAAGTGTTTGTTGACACCTTAAAAAATCAGCCAAAGAAATTAGGGTTAAGTAAGGTCAAGAGTGGATGGTAAGGTCAGTCTGCTGCGCAACTTCCTTGCATAAGACGTGTTGCAGTGCAATTTGTGCAGAGTATACGACAGCTGATATTGCTCAGCATTTACAGTCAAGCAAGAAAGTTGCGAGATGGAACTTTTCATCTATGTTTTATAATGACGACCAGACGTTGAGGGCTCACCAACAGGCTTATGGCCTTTCATGGAGTAGAATAACTGAACTTCTGAATCAACGTTCCAATCGAGTCGATCGTCATTTTTATCCGTTTCTATCATCTGTTCAGGTGCCGTATTTGAATCTAACTCCCGGCTGTAGTGAAGATTTGAAAGGAGTGTCGTCAATTTAATGCGCTCGTAGTATATAAATTGCGTTCGTTTTATCAGAATGGCAACAAAATTATTAAATACCTTTCATCTTCTTTCATCTCCTTCACCCGTGTGAAATGGTCACTCACAAATATGAGACAAATGATCTAAATTTATAAAAAAAGAAAGGGCCGTGCGTTACTAGAATAGTTCTTGGTGAATGCAGCGAGGCTTCGCCCTTAAAAGTGACATCACGTTGATGCCTTACGGTAATGTTAATTCGCCGAATTGACACAACATTGTGACATCACAAAAATTCTTGGATACGTCGCTCATTTCCCCCCCTCCAATTTTTCCTTGCCTAATGTAAATTAATACGTTCCTTGACGTCACGAATAATATTAATTAAAGTCAGAGTTTTCAATTACGAAATCAAGTTTCGAAAGTGTATGGCCAAATTACAAAACATGCCCCCCCCCCCCCCAACATTCCAGGTATTGGAAAGATGACATCCAATAGATAGCGTCCAATGAAACTACAACGTTGTATCCTTGTAGCCAATCAACAAAGCGCGTGACGTCACAATATAGCATTCTTCTGCTGTTGCTGCACTTTGAACGGAGTACTGCATCAACGATTGGCTGCGCATCGCAGTGGAGGGCGGGGTTTACTTGCATTCCCGCCGTTGTGGGGTTCTTTTACCGCAGATTCGAAGCAGAAAGGAAGTGTTTGGGTTGGCGTGTGTTGATACGCAACTCGTAGGTAAGAGCGTGAAAAGAAGTGCCGCGCACTCTGTCTTAGTTAATTATTGCGAATTGGTGGTGATTTTGAAGTAATCTGTGCGGATATTCAGGAATCTAACGAATTGCGGGGTCGTGGAAAAGTCGCGTGTAATTGTTCTACCGACGCGTGAAGCCGCCATTTGCAGATCCGTAAGTTGGCGACCGTTTTCAAAATGGTGACCGGCGTGGTTAGGGTTTAGGGTTAAACTGGTTTTTTGTTTGGGGTATTGAAGAAAGATGGCCGATTCGAGATATCGTACCAAGTATTACAGAGGAAACCAGTCGGGCAATCTGCCTAATGCCGATACAGATGAATGGCAAGAAGATGATGGAGGCCAAGCGGGCTTCGGTGGTCGTGGTGGAGGAAGAGGGGGCCAACGTCACAACGATCAAGAATCTGGTGGCGGCAATTCTTATAGGCCTAGAAGCAATTATTCTGATCGTGCATCTGGCGACGCGGTTACAATGACCGTCGCCAGTTCCGATGTGGGCAGAATCATCGGCAAAGGCGGAAAAACCATAAGGGAATTGGAGGAAAATAGCCGCGCCAGGATAAAGGTACGCAGTATTTTGGGGACCATCCGTAAACCATGTCGCATTTTCAACAATTGGGACACGTCTTTTTTATGCCAATATTTTTAAAGACGTTGCATGGAATGGTGTGCAGATAATGGCCGTTTAATTACAGTTCTGAATGCTATCCATGTTTGTTGTGCGTAAACTCTCAAAATAAATACATAATGGGAAAAGTAGAACAAAGACAGAACGCATGGCGTGGTGTGTTTGGCAGATAGAACCACTTCCTGAAAAATTCTATTATAATGTCATGTTAATTCACTTTCAACACAAATTCACTTATGTTAGCAAATACTGAATTTGCGTAGAGAAATGCTCAAGTTAACAAAAACTGAAAAAGCATGCGTTCAAAATGTACACAATTACGTAACGTTTATGGATTTTCTGAATTTGTGCGTTTGTAGGTGATAAATAGACCTATGGGCGATGCATACTGTACAACAAAAAGTTGTGCTATATTTAAATATACTGCGTGCTAGTTATGGTTGTGTACATTTTAACTATTTTGATTTGTATATCATGATTTTACTACAAAACAGATTCGGTTTTATCAAAATAACATTTTTTTGCTTAAATAATTTTGAGTTTGGACAAAGTTCAAAGGTGCAAATATTGCTACCAGGCAATTCGGAACGATGTTTACTTTTCATTTATGCTCTTGCTATTTGCAAGAACTGGTGCTTTACTCTCATTTGAGTATGGTTGAGTCTTCAACGCCATTTATAATATAGTGAAATCCAGTTCTAAAAAATGCATGTTCAGATTATGAATAATTTGTGACTCGATGCCAGTGTTCAAGAATGTACATGATGCAATTCTTGTATAGATTTTGGAAGGCCAAGGTGACAGGACGATTGAAATATCCGGCAGCGAAGATGCTAAGGCTACAGCCCAGGATATGATCAACAAGATCTTGGAGGCAAACCAGAACAGAGGATTTGGATTCAGAGACTCCGGCTCTTCTGGCAATTATAGAGGCACACATTGATATCAATGGATTCAATGTCGTATCTGGTCACTATAGGAGAAGCAGTTAATTGTTAATTATTAAGAATGCCCGTTTGTTGTACCAGGTAATGGTGCTGGCAGAGGCTCGTACGGAGATGGTGGCGATAGAAGATCCGCCAGAGGAGATGATGTGACGATAAGTGTCGCCAGCTCAGACATTGGCCGAATAATTGGAAAAGGTGGTATGAAGATCCGTGAGCTACAAGACAGCAGTGGTGCTAGAATCAAGGTATGGTGTGCGACTGAATCAACTTTTCGCAATGTTTCCATGTAGTGATTGTTGCCGTTTTTATTGTTTGTCGTTACAGATCCTTGATGACACCGGAAGTGGCGACAGGCAGGTTTTAATTTCCGGCAGTGATGAATCGAAGGCCGTGGCCCAAGAATTGATCAAGGAGTTAACTGATGCTAGTCAGAATAGGGGGTCTCGTTACGATGGTGGTGCCAATGCAGGTGCTAAGGGCTTCTCCAAACGCCAGAGAACAAACTAAAAATATGACAACTTTCAATCCGTAACTTGCTAATAGGCTTTGCTGGTAACGACGACAATAACTTCGATGTGGACCTGCAAAGGCCTGCAAATACTACACCTTTGATTGATTGGGGACTTGCGATAGCAGAATGCACAGCTTATCAGAGTGAACGCTGGTTAAGTGCGTTTCACTTTAACACAATTTGTTTTGCCTAAACCAAAGTGCTGCTTTTTCCTTAAGTGACCAAAACTTAAAACTACTACTATAGAGGCTCCAGAATTGCTGAAAAATTTTTACTTTGAGGATCCACAAATAGCTGCGATGACTCCAGTGGAGGCCAACAAATTTCGGTTTGGCAGTCGCAGTCTAATACGAATTTTGCAGCCATTCTGCGCTAGTTTGTCACATTTTTGGTTTGTGTGCTTTGTTTCGATAGGAAGGAATATTTTAATATTTCTGTGAGTTGGTTGGATGGCAGCGAATCGAAACAAATCCCAAACCCAGTGAACACGTTTGAACAGGCGTTTGCCCATTATCGTAAGCCCCGACCCTGAAATGTTTCTGAAATCAAAGGAAAGTGTTGTCATCCCCATAATTTGCATCACATTTAAGCTGAAGTCTTGCGTCTCTTGGAAAGTCAAGGCTTTGATAAACCTTCCCCTATCCAGGTAGTTATATCAAAACATTAATAATCTCTAGTTGTTTGGATAATAATAAGTGTTCTATTGAGGGAAGACAAGGGTGTACAGCGGTGCAAAAATTAATGGAAGCCTTGCATTTGTACTGCGAAAAGAATAGAAGTATTACTGGGTTTTCTCATCCGCTCCCAACTTTTTGACAGATTCCATTAGTTTTTGCCACGCTATGTTTTGACAGTTGTTCGTGGTATTAGCCATTTTATAATGCAAACAGTTGTGAAATAAGCTGGTGACGGTTTCTCATTTTAGTCATTGTCATTAAAGGAAGTTTTGTGCCTGTATGGAAAGGAATTTGTTGTTTCTCGGACAGAGTCAGGCGTGGCCTGTGCTGCTTCAGGGACTCGATCTAATTGGAATAGCGCAAACGGGAACGGGCAAAACACTGGCATTTCTCTTGCCTGCTTTCATTCATATCGATCTGCAGCCACTGTAAGAGTAGTTGCACTTGAAAATGTGGCACGCAACAAAATACTCTCCTTACTGGATTGTATATTTTGTAGTGCTCGAGATAAGCGTGGCGGCCCAAATGTTTTGATCATGGCACCGACTAGGGAACTGGCCCAACAGATAGAAAAGGAAGCAAATAAATTTCATTATCGTGGCATAAAAAGGTAATGGCTACACCTGCATTGTCTTACAACCACTGTGAACAACTATTTGATTAAGGAGTTGAAAATGCAGTGGGATTATTTTGGCAATTTTGCATCAGTACATGGGGGAAATACTTTGAAAAAAAAGCCTTCCTTGATTACAAATTAATTGGCCATTTAAACGTTAGTTTAAGTTACGCCACAAATTACATTTAGTTACTGTGCATGAATGAAAGTACATATAGGCAGATTTTAGTAAACTACATTAGAGGACTAACAGACCAGTCGTAAACAACTCCTATGAAGAAAATGTGAGTTCACTCTGGTTTAAGATATTCTGATGTTTCCTCATTTTCAATGTTAGCTGATGACCTTACGTTTTCCAGTGTTTGCGTCTATGGTGGTGGGAGCAGAAAGGAGCAAGTAAATATCGTAGGCAAAGGGGTACAGATAGTCATTGCAACTCCTGGGAGGTTAAACGACCTTGTTGCGGCTGGAGTGATTGATGTCACTAGTGTCACATACTTGGTTAGCATTCTACATTTGTGGTTCACGTGTGAAGCATCCAGACAGAAGAATAATTTCCAAATTCTTGTTTGTTTGTTTTTTTCCAGGTTTTGGATGAAGCCGATAGGATGTTGGACATGGGGTTTGAACCTCAGATAAAGAAAATCCTCCTGGATGTTAGACCCGATAGGCAATCTGTGATGACAAGGCAAGCAGTACTGGTGGAAGCAAGACATACTTTTTGTAACCAAATTAATAATGAAGTTTTGTTGCAGTGCGACGTGGCCTCCAGATGTACGCCGGATGGCTAATTCGTACATGAAGAATCCTGTGCAAGTCTACGTTGGCACGCTTGATCTTGCCGCAGCTAACACAGTCACTCAAGTGATAGAATTCATTCAAGTGGATCACAAGCGAGATAGGGTATGCAGTACAGTGTTCATTACGTTAACAGTAGAAAGTTCATTGCCAGATAACTATTCTCTTTGCAGTTGTACGAATTTATAGAGAACATGGAAGAAGACGACAAAGTCATAATATTTGTTGGGAAGAAAACTGTGGCTGATGACTTATCCAGTGAATTTGCTATAAAAGGAATATCTTGTCAGTGCATACACGGAGACCGGTAATTACACTTTAATATTTTTTCAGTTACAGAATTCACTATGACGATATTAATTGTACAGCTGCTTTGTGCAACAGATATGATTTAATGACACATCTTTTGGTTTCTAGAGAACAAAGTGACCGTGAACAAGCACTGGAAGATCTGAAGACTGGAGACGTAAGAATACTCGTGGCCACCGATGTTGCATCCCGTGGCTTGGATATAAAAGACATCACGTACGTTTCATAAACAACTTTACTGTTACGTTGTAACGACCGACTTCAACAGAACTACTTGTTCGCAACATACAGGCACATACTTAACTACGACTTCCCCCGTAATATCGAAGAATACGTTCACCGTGTTGGGAGGACTGGACGAGCCGGAAGAACTGGCAAGTCCATTACGTTCATGACCAGAGAGGATTGGCGTCATGCGCAGGAACTGATCGATATTTTGGAGAAAGGGAACCAGGTTGAGATCATATACCGCAGCGTGCAGTTTATATTACATAGTGTGTAAATGAAATCTTATTTGTTGCAGATTATACCGGAAGAACTTCCTGCTATGGCTAATCGTTACCAGATTTGGAAAGAAAAGAAGGATGCGGAAAAGGCTTCCGTAAGGTCTTCGGGCAATAGCATGGGAGGAGGAGGAGGGTACGGCGGAGGTCAGAACCACCACGGCCGTGGAAGTTTCGGTGGCCGCCGTGGAGGCAGGGAATACTCCCAGCTGTGGTAATAGTTCCTACATCTTTTTGTAAAACTAAGCTTTATTCCATTTTCCACATGTAAAATATTGAGTTCATTTCAAGCGAAGCATGTTTTGAGAGATTATCGCATAGTTAAAATGTTCGTTTATTTTCTGTTCACAATTTGTGCCCGTTAATTTTGTTCACAATTTGTGCCAATAATTAAAACATTCCTTTTGTAATGGCGACTTATCACTGTCGTATTGGAAAATGGGAACCTGCTCGAAGCAATCTCGTACTTTAATTTTGTAGCAACCAAATTTACGCTTGTATAGCGCTATCACAATTGAGTCGATTCTGAAGGGCAGTCTCCACTTGGCAATAACGTTGCGCCATTAACTCCACTTATTGAAACTTTGTGTGGTTTAACCATGATGCCTGCATTTGGCCTGCAAGTGAAGTATCGTTTCCCATAAACGCAGCCGTCATGTTTTCCGTTGTGTGAATCTCGCAGCTCTACTCCAATCCAAGTTCCTTCCGCAAAATGAACATCTCCCACATATTTTACAATACCTGGATGGAAATTTCCACAAAATAACATTATGATTACATTAAACGAGTACAAACTGAAATTACTATTCTAACACTTCTTACCCATTTCGCCATTAACAACCACTTGAACACCTTCCATTAAACAGTGACTTGAATTTCTCCGTGTAGATGTTGGAGAAGTTGGTACACTTCTATTAATTTTTTCGCTCTGGTTACTGGGCCTTTATTACACAATAATACGTAACACGAGTTAGCGAAACTGGCAAAATTGATATAATTAATTTATTAATTTGCAATTAACTTACCGAGGCTTTCCTCGGAGCGAAGATCTCCAAGAATTTCTCTCCAGGCTCATGGTATATTTCTGATTATTACCTGTAAAATGAGAATTAAAAATTTTAACTGCTTTCTAGATAAATATTCAAAATCAGGAAATCACCTGTGTGTAGCAGATGGAATTTGTTTTGGAGTGGGGAGGGTGTGTGAATATTGGTGGATTCTTCCAGTGGAGACTTGGCATTGATTCCAGGTTTATCGGAATAGCGCAATGACCTAAAGTTAGTAAATTCAATTGAATTTTTATCAACACTTGTTTCGCACTTCACTAATATATCGCATATCAAACAAACCTCTTGATAATATCATGGGTGACAAAGATGCCGTGGTTTGGTTTGCAGTCAAAGTATTTCACTCCTTGGACAGTACCATTATTTTTGCCCACTGCACTGTCCATTTCAATTCCATACCAAGTGCCTAAATATTATAGTGACATCAGTTTAGTGTGCTTGTATGCATAAGGTCGTGATAATAAGGTGAATTAACCTGTTGCAAACTGCGTTGGGCCTGCAAATCTCAAAGTGCCCAAACCCTTTCTAGAGATTTGAATTTTGTCCCCTAACCTTGGGAAATCCTTATCAATTTTCCTGGATGGACTTGTCGGATGTAGACCTATGTAATATCAGTATACATTGATTAGTTCAGCTATTGACTATCAATATATTACTTTCAATGAAACCTGTTTCTATCTTGGATGTCACTCCTGAGAAATCTGCCTTCGGATACGTTTTCCCGAGCGAGATTCCCCGCACCGATAACCTTCTCCGAAACGTTGGGCTCTTGTCAAGTTTTGTTATTTTATTGATTGGCACAAAAATCCCTGGGATGTAAAATCGTATATAATGTTCTGTTACATGATGCACATGAAATGAAACTTAATTAATAACTTGCCATATCCTGGTCGGCATGTGAAGTACGTAACTCCTTCGATAGTGCCATTGTTTTTTCCATCAGGGGTATCCAATTCTACACCTGCCCAAAGACCCATTGCGAATTCAGTTGCCCCGCAAAAGCGTAAAGCTCCTAACTGATATACACATAAAAATATTGAAATGAAAGAGTCCTTGAATAATTATGGGGAAAAAATATTTTACGTACTTTCTTTCCATCAATTAAAATACGATCTCCTACATTAAGCCCCATTGATTTTAGCAAGGCACGTCCAGAAGGTACATCCCCAGTGTAGCTGAATTTCTTGTTTGCATCTGCATTGCTATCTGTTAGCAGGTTATCTAGCGTCATGATTACAGCTTTAGCATGTGGCATTTCGGACAATTTAGGCAAGCATTCTGCAAACAATATGGGATTGATTACAGGAAATTTCTCATTTGGGAAATCGCATGGGAATATTGCCCATTGTCCAGGATAAACCAATCTACAAGACATATCCAAATGGTAAAATGTGTACTATAATTTCATTCGGTTGATAAATTACTAATACACTTCCTTTTGTGTTACAGCTTGGACTAATGTTACAGTAAGGGCATATATCCTGGACCATGGGCAGTACAGTTTGTACGTTTAGCAGTCAGTCCAGATGCATTTCTTATGTGGGGATCTGCGCCAAATTCCAGCAACATTTTGGTCACTCCTAAGCACAGATTGCTAGCAGCCATATGAAGCGCAGTGCAGTGATCATACTTTGGGCAAACTGAATTCACATCTACAACGATTGTTATGGTTTCGTTAATTACAATTGTGATTTTAGCGTGCCAAGCAACGATGTCTATGGAATATACCGAGGTTAGATTTGTGTTGAAGCAAGATTCTGACTACGGGTGCCACGTCGAAGTAAACGGCGTAATGCAGTGCGTTCATTTGCGTCAAGCTGCAACATTGGGTTGGATCGGCCCCAAGTTCAAGTAGTTTTTGGACTGTTTTGGCAGATGTGTTGGCATCACCGACTCCTTCTGAACCTGATTTACACGCAAAGTTTAACAGGTTCATGTCTGTCAGGCCGTCCCTGTCGTGTATGCTGGCATTGCGTTTTAGAATCTGAAAGGTGATGGTATATAATTCATTTTAGGAGGAATATGGATAGATTAGGAAGAAAATTTGTGCAGAATTCGACACAATTTTTTACATAAAACTTGGATAAAACTTTCTATTGGGCAGTGACAATAATTTTGTAAGGATTGAAATAATAATTTAAACATGTTTAAATTAAAAACAAAATAGAGTTGATGCAACTCTATTTGGTTTTTAATTTATGGAAAATAATGAAAATGCAAATTTCATAAAATTCCATGACGTCATAATTTTGTTACGCCTTCATTCTAATACTGTATGTGGTCATGTGGCGTAATTAATGAATGGCCCCCAAACGCGAAAAGAACGCATTTTTCGCGCGCCCAACACCGGTGCGGTTTGTAAAAGGAAATGTAAAAGAAAACCTCGTCGATGAGCTGAGGTATGTACAGCTGCACTCTGGGCACCCATTGCCTCATAATGGCAAATATGTGAGAGATTGTTGTGTTCTCGTCCTGAAGCATCTGCGTGCAGCCGGAACATTGGAAATCGAAAAAAGGAAGCTGCATTTGGCGACATTTTGCACAAAGTGGTGCAGCGGCTGCTTGGTATGTAGAACCTGGTTCGTTTGTCATATTGTTTACGACGTAAATTACTAACTTCAGGTGTCGATATAAAATAATCACACCCACACCCACTCAAACTTATTTTGTGTAGGCGGGAAAAGGTGATAGTTGATCGGTTTTCGGTACGTTACCTGTCGTACCGATACGTGTACCGGTATGTTGGGTCGTACCGGTTGTTCGAGCGTTCTTCGTCTGGCCGCCGTGTTCTTCAACTTGTCATCAATTAAATTCCTTGTCCAGATTCACGTGCAGTCAAGAATACGAAATTACCATCATGTTTCAAAAACCGTTCAGAGTCAAGGCAAACTCGGTCATCAAAAGTTCGAACAGGTATCAAAAATAATCCGAAATTGTTTTTGTCACGCTGGTGCAATATTTTATTGCGTGAGAATCTGCGGTATGCAATATCTCATGACGTCATCGCAGAGCGAAACATTGGATCGCAATAAAATGTTGCACACAGTACGATCGATTGCAACGAAATTGCGCGATAACTGTTGTTTTCTATTAAATATAGGAAGAAACTGCGCAGCGATATTTTGGAAAAGTTCCCAAACTTAAGCAGTGCAGATGTTGAAGATTTTGTTTCTAGCAAGGATGAGATGTCACTGATGAAATTGGAAACTCATTCAGGGGAAACTGTAACAGTCTACTGCAAGCAAAAAAATCCTATTTTCTTTGAGACACAAAACACATTTTATCCTACAGTTTACGCTCTCTGGAAGTGTCCACATATTATAAAATCTTTTAGGACATGGCAACAAGTACTGAAAAGACTATGTAACGGTGCAGATCTGATGATGCCAGGAATCGTTGTAACTGATAAAAAATATGGACCAAATTCATTTGGAAACCTCGAAAAAGGTGAACCTTGTTTTGTAAATTTGGTAGAAAACGAAGCAGCTGTTGCAGTTGGTAAAGCTGCATTGTCCAGTCGAGACATGTACGAGTCGGGGAAGCATGGCAAAGGTGTTATAATACTTCACACTTGTCAAGATCTTCTCTGGGCTCTTGGTGACAAAACAGTTCTTCCTCAGATTGAGCCTAAAATTGAACAGAAATCTTCTCTTGTACAGAGTGATGATAGTGTCATTGTGGGCAAAAATGCAGAAGAGGCAAGTGAACATTTGGCAAACGCTGAAGAAAGTACTGTGACGTTGCAGGAGGCTCTAGATAAAGTGGACCTTTATTCTCATGAGGGTACCAATGAGGAACCTACTGGTAACCCGATGGACAAGCTGCTGCTCTACTGTTTTCTGAAAGCTTGGAGAACTTCAGCCAAAAGGGTGGAACTGCCAATACTAGTTAGCAATTTTTACAGGCTTCATATGATTCAGGCTTGCCCAGCCAATTTGGCGCTGGATGTCAAGAAGTCTACATACAAGAAGCTCTCAAAGTTCCTTCAGGAGATGCAGTTGCGTGGCATCGTTGTTGCCAAAGAACTTACAAAAGGAGTGGAAAGTGTGGTGGAAGTGAATTATGCTCATGCTGAACTGAAAAATTTTGTTGTTGATCCAAATGATGCCGTTGCAAGCGTTGAAACTGTTGAAGAAAACAAGTTAGGTGCGAAGAAGTACGAGCCACCATTTATTGAAGATCTACATGTGGTGACTGCTGATGTGTTACCATTATTTAAAGTTGCCGGGCATGGGTATATAAAAATATTTTGTTGTATTGTGCTGTAGTATTTATATTTAAAGTGTGGTAATTTCATTGTTTGTTTTACAGGAAAGGATCTGCGCTGTCTGCTAATGAAGTTCGAAGAATTGCCAACGATTACGTTAGGAAAAATAACCTTCAAGATCCTGATAAAAAGAGGTGATTCATTTTTTAAATGTCGTATGGAGTGCAATTTTTATAACCACCTTGCTGTTTATCATTTCAATCATACCCATGTCATTGCTAAATTTAATTACGGTTAAATACTTTCAAAAGCTTTCACATGTTTACTAAATATATATCGCATACGTATTTTATTTTGATTTTCAGCATTGTTCGTCTGGATCCACAACTAACAAGTATTTTGCTGAAGAGATCGGAGAATGTAGAAATATTGACATGGGAAAGTATGTACAGCAGGTAAAATATATAACATTTTTATTATTGGAAATAGATTAATAGCAAGAGTATACAATAGTTATGCATAATATTATAGGCTTTTTGCTAAAATGAAGCCAGCATACAAGCTGACATTAAAAGGTTCGGACCCTGTTATCAAAAAGGGAAAACCTGAACCAATTGAAATTACCATATCACAGCGGGCCGCAAACAAGCAGGTCTGTTCCCAATAAACTACTACATGATTTATCCACATCTGTTGTAATGTAATCCCTCTTATTACTCTCTTACTATATAGGTTACATTAATTAACAATCTGGAGACATTCGGAATTGATCCTCACAGTCTGGCTCACACATTGCAAATTGGGGTGGCTGCGAGTGCAAGTGTAAACCCAGTTCCAAATAAGAAGGAAGGAATGCAAGTGTTGGTGCAGGGAAACCAGGTGCTATTTCTGGCAAAATTACTTCTAGGTATCCGTATTTCTGCAATCATGTATACAAAGTTATCAAGTTATCGCAATTCAAACACTGCTCTTACCCGTGCAGATGAATATAAAATACCACTGAAGTTCATCAGAGGATTGGAGAATGCACCGAAGAAGAAAAAGAAATGACTGGAATCCCAATGTTGGAAAATTGTGCGAGTGGAATTGGTTTTATTAAAGAAAAGTTTTGGTTTACATTCTCCTGGAAATAAATGCTAAAGGATTCCGAAATTTCTTGTACATAATTTGGTATGAAGGGTTAATGGTTTGTATTTTGTGTTTAATTATAGTAAATTTCAGTACCAATTCTTGGAAAACTGAAATGGATGTGGTTGTTGATGGTGAATTGGCGCCACCAAGAAGCTGTTTACTCTTTAAAATGGCAGATGAAACGTTTCTTTTGTAAATAGTAGCTTTGTAAACATCTTTTGAGAGTTCTCGAAACCATTTATGTAATTGCAACATGGAGCCAGTGAGCTCATTGATGGAACCATGCATGCACCCAGCTTCTGCTGCACAGGGCATGCTTTCAGCAAATGCAGTTGATTGCTAAATTGGTCGAATTTGTGAAGCCTCTAAATGATGCCATTTACCAAACAAGGCCTGTTTGGCAGATTGCAACACATGACTTGGAAATTTTAATGACTTCACACAGCAGCAGATGGGACACAGTCATCAAACGCCTACAGCCAGCTGCCTACGCAGCAGTTAGCAGCTTTTATGTGAGCAACACTTCCGGTTTACACTGTGCAGTCTGTACTGTAGTCTAAATAGTAATTTATTGCAGTGGGAAACTACATCTTTTTCACTGTGAGATCCAAACAGAAGAAACGTGCTGCGCAGAGAGGAACATACGATATTTGCGCAATAGAAATTGTTAAAGTTGTGGTACCCAACTGATAGCCTACTTGATGTCTTAGTCAACATTCCCTTATTGTTAACTAAAATGTTTACCCCCGAACTTATTTACTTACAAGAAATTATTGTAACCATGTAATCAACTGTAAATTTAAAATGTTGAGTGTGCTGAAATTATGCATTATGTTGCCATGAGGTATTTTGAAGTTTATATATTTCTCCTAAAGTTGTTAAATGGTTTACTACATTTTCATTGATCTTTGCACAGATACAATTGAGTTATGTTTGCAACTGAGCATCGACTTTGCAGCAGTGCATCAATGACGGTTCCTTTTATAATTGTAGGTGGAGTTTACTAAATAAATTGGATTGCTGTGTAGAATTTTCCACTGTTACATTTCTTGAAGTGTTTTTCTCTCATTTATCATTAAAGAACTATTGCGGAATGGATGAAAACAGCTGTCGGCCTACTTATATATGACACATGACACCCAGTTGGTTGCACTGTATACACGTTCCCTGCATGAAAGAGGAGGAAGATGTTGTTTGGCTTTAGGAAGATCTTATGAGACAGCTGGTGGAGCTTTCTTGACCTTTCATAAGCAGGAACATACACCCACCCTCCTGGGTCAGACCACCGGAAACTGTTGGTACCATTGCATTTCATTTGAGCTGCACTTCAAATGAACATTGAATGCCAAGACAAGATGTTACGCAGAAGTATCCTCGTGATACTCCTATTTCTGCCTTTATCCGTATCCTTCACCTTCAAGTTGGAAAACGATGTGGAGACTCTTCAAGAAATATTCCCTACACCCAAGGGGAAGACGACGGAAATTAGGAATTCTTCGTTGATCAACATCCGCAGGTCGAAAGTGGAGGTTCTTGGTGAAGTCCTCAAGAATGGGGTGGATGCCTTGCGGAAGAGACCAGACAAAAGTGTGGACTTGCTTTTCTTGGTGGACAGCTCGGCAAGCGTTGGAGCAGAGAATTTCTTCAATGAATTGAAGTTTGTCAAGAAATTGCTGGCTGATTTCACAGTTGCTTTCAATAACACCAGGGTGGCTGTGGTGACATTTTCTTCAAAGACCAAAGTGGTGCGCCACATTGACCATCTGACTAATGCATCAGAAGAAAACCACAAATGCCGCCTTTTGGATCAGCAACTTCCAATGATCAAGTATTCCGGTGGAGGGACATTCACTCTTGGAGCACTCCTCGAAGCAAAGGTATTTCTAGTTGTGCAATGTGATTTTTAATCGGGTCATAAATCTTGTAGTAATTGATTTGTTGCTTAGAGAAAAGTGCTGTGGAAAAACAGAATACAAAAACTTACAAATTTTGATGAACATATATATTATTTACTCACAAAATGTACGCTAATAGGGTGTAATATATTTATGCGATGTAAAAGTAATACAACGTTTTGAAGTATACGTTGTACATAATCTATTTCTTATATTATCATTCAACTTCAATTTTAAATTTTGCTATAAAAATATCAACTTTACTCAATGTAATAATGTAATAAATGTATGTATTTTGCTTGATGTTCCAGAGTACATAATACTTTGGAGCAGGAAATGGCCTACTTTGGTTTAGACTACAGATTAAATAATCGATTGACCAGAATATAATGCACTTTGGGTGAACGCACTCTGGAAATCTAATACTGTGTGTTGTATATTTGAACTTAAATGCCAATTAATTAATCAATTATTATTGCAGAGGATTTTGGGGTCAGCACGTCCCAAAGCTGCCAAGGCTGTTTTTCTTATCACCGATGGCTACTCAAATGGTGGCGACCCTCGGCCAGCAGCGAAGGACCTTCGCCAGGCCGGTGTCCAAATGTTCACCTTCGGCATCCGCAATGGTAACGTCCGGGAACTCTTCGACATGGCTTCGGAGCCTCAGCAAAATCACAGTTTCATCTTGGACAGCTTTGAGGAATTCGAAGCACTGGCTCGCAGGGCCTTGCATGAAGGTTTATATACATCAATAAACTTCTCTGATCACAAAATTTAACGTATAAGGTAATCATCATTTTATACATAGATCTAAATATTGGAACTTTTCAACCGCAAGAAATGGATGCTTGCAAGGGTCTGTGTATTGGAGGCAGTGAATGTTGCGATTCTGGGGCTCAGTGCACTTGCGGTATTCACACTGGTCACTATGCATGTGTATGTCCCAAGGGCTTCTACGGCACTGGCCTCAATGGCGACTGCCATCGTAAGTACAAAGTTTTGGTGTGATATTGGATTGATATAATGATGGAATTAAGTTAGAAACTGTCCATAATTTTATCCTGCTACATGTAGCGTGTCCAGTTGGGACTTACAGAGATGAACTAGGTCCAGGGAATATTGGCTCATGTACACCATGCCCGGATATGAACCACTATTCATCTCAGGGCAGTGGATCAATCAGTGACTGTCATTGCAAGTTGGGTTACAGAAATATTGGCGACAAATGCAAAGGTTGGTTTAAAGATTGGGATTGTGTGTTAATTGTTTGTTCATTTGAATAGACAACTGAATTATTTTGCAGTCATAGAATGCCCGAAGATGCGGCCTCCTCCAAATGCTCACTTTGTTCGTTATGGATGCTATAATGTGTTCAATGCTGCCTGTGGTATTCGTTGCAATCCTGGATATCGTCTAGAAGGAAGCAGTATCAGATTGTGTGGAGAGAATGGAGAATGGTCTGGTGATAACGCAACATGTGTTGGTAAGTATAGTGCCAAACAGTTCTTGCCTACTTAAAACTGCGTATATGTATATTGAAATAAGGATGAATATTTTTTATTTACTTTCCAGTTAAAACCTGCCCTGCACTTAAGAATCCCAAAAACGGAGCCATGACATGTGATAATGATGTTTTCCAATTTGAGACTGAATGCAATTTCACTTGCAATCCTGGTTTTGCTCTTGTTGGATCGAAAAGTCGCTATTGCCTGGCCATCGCATTGTGGGATGGTCTACCAAGCCATTGTAGACGTAAATAGAAGATTTCATTTATACTTGTTTATGTATAATGGTGCAATATGTGAAGAGCATATTTCTTTATTAACTTGCTAGCAATATTCTGTCAACCACTGGCACCTTTGGTACATGGATCCATCTCTGTGCCGAAATGCATTTCACACAAATCTCAATACGGAGAAGTGTGCAATTACACTTGCAATGATGGCTATGAAGTCAATGGACCGAAACAGCGCACTTGCATAGATCCTGGAGTGTGGAGCGATGGAGACAAGAAAACTCATTGCACTGGTAAAAAAATAATTGACAATTAAAATACATGATCACTTTTACAGTCGGGTAATATGTTCTGTTGGAATCTTTGTAGATGTTACACCTCCTATAATAACCTGTCCACAGGATATTGAAGTTGATGGCGAGGATGGTGATAATGGTGCACTAGTGACATGGGAATTACCTGTGGCTACTGACAACTCCCTACAAGAAATCCCACTAACTGCTTCTCCAGCTGTAGTTTCTCCGTCTAAATTCAAGATCGGTATCTCTGTTGTGACTTACATTGCAGAAGATAAACAACAGAATCGAGCCCAGTGCAATTTTACTATTTCTGTCAGAGGTATGTAGCAACACTTCATTTAATTGTTTAATTGTCAACATTTGTTTATGTATAGTGCAAATGCAAAATGACTTGTTTAATCAGATACGCAAGCACCCACAGTCGATCAGTGCAATTCTCCTGCAACATTCTTGTTACGTGATCCATCTGTTGAAGTCACGTGGGAGGAACCCATCTTCTCTGATAATTCTGGGGGGTTTGTGCGCATTGAAAGATCACGTGGTCCTGGCACATTCCCGTATGGAGAAACATCCGTAGTTTACACTGCATGGGACGAATCCGGCAACAACAGTACATGTACCATCAAGATTGTAGTTCAAGGTTGGTCGTAATTGTAATTATATTGCACATGTTTACGAGTACTGTACTGGTGTAACAATTTATTTTATTGATGCAGAACATGCTTGCGCAATGCCAGTCGACCCAGTCCATGGTCATACCAACTGCTCCACCAACCCTTCAGGAGTCTTATGTTCACTCACTTGTCAGGAAGGTTATGCTTTTGCCATTCGTCCAGCAACCAATTATTTCTGCGCTTATGATGGAATGTGGATTCCATCTGAGAACCTTCCATTCCCTGATTGCTCTGGTAATTTATATGTATAACCATACATGTTTGCTGTTTGTATTTATAGTGATTGGTACCGAATATGGTTAAAGTTGTTGTGTTTTATATTTGCAGTGACCCTTTTGCCTACAGATGTTCTTCACAATGGTTTGATTACATTACATTCTGAGGATGTACCTTGTGAGGATCAATTTTTCCTTAGTCAGGTTGAGAACCGAATGCAAAAGAAAGTATCAGGAAAGGTAAGTTCATTTCAGTGCGTTTCATTCACTGGTATAAATGTATACTGTATATTCAAAAGTGATGTACATTTGTTAACCTTGTTTAGATTGCACAGTATTGCGTTGAGAATTCTGTGTGTGATGTGGAAGACATGACAGCTATCTGTGGATTTCAGTTATTAGGTAATTGAGCAAAGCTTGAGAAATATCAGTTCTAAATAAATTGAAAGGTTATGCTGACCAATAGCTATTACATCGGATGTGACATATACAAGCAGGCAGCAATTATATTTATCTGACTTATTACGTTATGTACTTTTAATTATTATTCTGCCATTTGTAGGAATGGATGATCCTTCCAATGCCAATTTACTCAAGCGACGACGAAGAAGACGCAGCCTGCCAATGTCAGATAGTATTATCACAACTGAAAGTTCAAATACCTTTGACAATGTTTCCCTGTTGTTCCGAGTTAAAGGTGTGATGACAAATGACAGATACCTGTACATACTTCTCATATGTTTTTGAAATGAATACCTGGTTATAAATCTATTAGGACAAATGCGATCTGGAGGCAACTACTCCTCATTTGCAAGTGAGGTCACGCATGCTCTCCACCGTCTCAGATCGGCTGCAGAGGAAGGTGAACTTGATTTGCACATGGGTAATCGGCATCTGGTTTACAGTGTGATCACTGTCCTGGAAGAGAAACCACTTTTTGTTTGCGACCCTGGAAGTGTTCTACGAGATGACTTATGCGGTGAGTTAGATCTAGACACTTATTATTGTCGATGACTGGGTTGTCTTATACTGAACTTCATATCAATTGCTTATACGTAAAGTGAAGTGCCCAGTTGGAACTTTCTACAATGTTGTAACCGAAGAATGTCAGTCTTGCTCTCGTGGATCGTACCAGTTTCACGAAGGGCAATTGTCGTGCCTGGTTTGCCCTGGGAGAACATCTACTAGCCAGGGACAAGCAAAGAGCAGGGCTGACTGTAAAGGTACTTTGACTTGCAATTATCACGCTGTGGCAACAACGGATAAATGCTTATGTAATTTTATTTTTTACACCAGCTCAGTGTCTTCCTGGCAGCTTTTCTTCCAGCGGTCTTGAAATATGCGAGACTTGTGCTCGTGGATTTTTCCAAACCGATTATGCCTCAACTAAATGTGTGCCTTGTCCAGATAGTACAACGACTGCTCGACGTGGTGCCAGAAAACCCGAGGATTGTCGCAGTAATACATTTTGTTCTTGATACATTTCCAGTGAATGACGACAGTAGCCCGTTTACAGTAACAATGTACCTCTTCATTTCAGAGCTTTGTCGTCCTGGATATGTTTCCGAAACTGGTTTGGCACCATGTTTTGCTTGTCCCGATGGGTATTACCAAGAAGAAGCTGGACAAATGTCTTGCTATAAATGCCATAATGGCCTCACGACAGGCTTAATTGGATCATCTAACGTGACTGACTGTGACGGTATTTTAAATATTTCTTTCTTTTAAAATGATAGTGTTCCTTTAATGAATACTGTGTATTTGCAGGGTGGAATGAAACTGCCAGTGAGTCGCAAGAAGTTGAAGAATTGCTTGTAAACGAATGTTTTTCTGTCCCATGCCTCAATGGTGGAGCATGTCAAATACACGGATTTGGATACGTTTGCACTTGTGCACCAGGATTCACTGGTAATGTGAATCTGCATTTAATGCCATGCCAGCTGATTGTGCCTCAATATAGCTACATTTCACTTTAACATCTTCCAGGTATGATATGTGAAAAGGAAATTAATGAATGTGATCTGGAACAATGTGATAATGGTGGGACGTGCGTTGATATGATCGGCGCATTCAAGTGCAATTGTCCTCCTGGTTTTCAAGGTACCTAGTGTGATAAAGTTGCCATGTACACTTTGTAAATGCTTAAATGGTGTAATTCTTTAGGAGACACTTGTCAGGAAAACATTGATGAATGTGCATCAAATCCTTGTCACAACGGAGCAACTTGTTTGGACCTTGACAACTCGTTTACTTGCAAGTGTGCCAATGGTTTTCGAGGTAATTGTGCAAGAAAAATGATTTGCATTGTTACTTTGAATGAAGCTGGAAACATTTAATGACCCGTGCAGGACTGCTTTGTGACACCGACATCGATGAGTGCGCTTCCAATCCATGCCAGAATAATGGCACTTGCATTGATCAAATAGCTGCTTTTGCTTGCAATTGCACACTGGGTTTCCTTGGCAAACTCTGCGAAGTGGATGTGGATGAGTGCCAGAGCTCACCGTGTATGAATGGAGCCAGTTGTATTGATGGTATTGCTAATTTTAGGTGGGGCATCTTGCAAATCTATGTATTCAGTCGAATTGGCCATCATTAAAAATGCAAGTTTATCATATTAAAGTAAACTTGTTATAAATTCAAATTTTTCATTTGAATAAATATTACTTGAAATCATTGTCTATGGCTGTAACAATTTGAACGAATACGCACGCTGTGCTGGAATCATTTTTAACACCATGGACTATTTATGAAGGTGATATTCTTGTTCCAGGTGTGATTGTCTTAAAGGATTTTCTGGCTCGCTGTGCAGTGAGAACATAGATGATTGTTCACCCTTTCCTTGCAAGAATGGAGCTACATGCGTGGACTTGATTTCAGCATTTACTTGTGTTTGCCCTCCAACTTTCTCAGGAAAACTTTGTGAAACAGGTATGAAATTAATTGGCCTTCCTTAGTAAAGTTGATTTGAAGAAGCAATTTGCCATAAAATATATTGAAGTTATTTAATTTGAATAAAAAATACAACTACGATTTTGAATTTTCAGAACTCTCACCTGATTTCCAGTTACATTTTGCATCTGGCATATTAGACTATTCGCAAACTGCAGGTTTTCCTAGACCTCTATCTCAGTTTTCTGCTTGTTTATGGATCAAGACAAGTGACAAGTCCAATTATGGGACGCCACTTTCTTACGCCAACTTCACTGTAGACAACATCATAACTTTGACAGATTACAATGGGTATGTCTTCTGAATTTACCATGCAACTTAATCGACAAACTTGGACGTCTGTTGATTTGCGTTGTTTCTATCAAGATTTGTGTTTTATGTCAACGGAGAAGAAGTCATTACTGATGTAACTGTAAATGATGGTCGCTGGCATTTCATTTGTGTGACGTGGAATTCATCAGGTGGTCAATGGAAAATCTTCTTGGATGGCCAAGTGAGCGATGAAGGCGATGCATTGGCCAGTGGCACTTCTATACCAGGTTTGATATGAATTCGAAGGCTATTCTCGGCTATTCTTATGTTCGGACACGAATCGAAGCTGAGTCTCTATAATTATGACAGTGGACGGTGTACTTGTCGTGGGCCAGGAGCAGGATAGTCGTGGTGGTGGATTTAGTGCCGCAGAATCGTTTGTTGGCTCCATTTCACACCTTAACTTGTGGGACAAGACATTGTCGCCAGAAGAGATATCCAAGATAGGAACCAGCTGTACACCTTACCATGGTAATTTACGAGCTTGGCCTGACTTTCTGGGTGGCTTGAAGGGAAGGATTAAGGTTGAGGAATCTCGATTTTGCAAAGGTATATGCACATGCATGAAGGTGTTGATGTTTCAAGAGATTTTGCAGTCATTTTTATTTCATACTTACAAGGTTGCGTTCCTTTGAATGACCCTGAGAATGGCACAGTTGAAACGAATGGATTGGAAATGCTGGCAGTTGCTAATTACAAGTGCCATTCTGGATATTCCTTGTCAGGAAATGCCACAAGAACTTGTGAGGTGCATGGTGAATGGTCTGGCGTCGTTCCCCAATGCAAACGTAAGAAAAACCTTTATGTAGCATGTCCAAAGATAAAAAGTAACTTAGCACAACAAATGGTTATTAGGAGTCGATTGTGGTTTTCCTGGCTATTTGGCAAATGGACTCATTCATGGGATGAAGTATTCTTTTGGGGGTACCATTGAGTATTCCTGCAACTCGGGGTTCCTGTTAGTCGGAGAGAAGAATCGTACTTGTCTTGATACGGGTCTCTGGAGTGGCAAGAAACCCGTTTGCCAAGGTAAATTAGTATATTTCTCATGCATTCTGTAAGAATTTTGAGAACTGTGTTGATATATGTTGGACCTTTTCCAGAATTACTGTGCCCCCAACCAAAGGTACCTGCGAACGGACAAATAATGAGTGTACTGGATTACTTCAGGCCGTTTGATGAGTTGAAGTTCAGCTGCAATGCAGGGTATCGTCTCGATGGTCCTGCAACTGTCACGTGCCTAGCCAATGCTGTGTGGGATGAAGAGATGCCTGTGTGCCAGCCTGTAGCCTGCTCTGCTCCTCCGAGGGTTGATAATGGTCGGGTGGAAGGTGCCGATAAGGTGACCCGAGTAGGGGACTTTGTGCGAATAGTGTGCAACGTGGGCTATATTCTGGTGGGCCTCGAGTCTGGTGCCATGCTAACTTGCGGCAATGATTTGATGTGGCAAGGTGACATCCCAAGGTGTGTGCCACTTGACTGTGGCAAGCCACCATCTAGTCTTAATGGTATGTCAAATACATCGAATATCATTAATTGAACTTTTGCACTAACATTTCATTATTTCATTTGTGCAGCACATGTAAAATATATTGAAACAACGTATGGCAAAGAAGTTCAATACCGTTGCTTGACTGGCTACATTTTCCCTGAAGCCAACAATAAAACTGTTCGAAGCATGAAATGCGAGAAGTCCGGTCTCTGGGAAGGGGCCGTGATCCAATGCAACCCTGTTTCCTGTGGACCTCCTCCTCTCATAAAACACGGAGAAGTTCGAGCAGATGCCAACACCTTCGGAGCAAATGCCCAATATTCCTGCATGCCAGGCTATGTGCTGTCTGGTCCGGCATCCAGAATCTGCCAGTCCACTGGCAAATGGAGCCAAGAACACCCTTATTGTTCCCGTGTTCGCTGTCCTGGAACTCCACATATCGCAAACTCAAAAGTAGAAGGGCCTGATGGACCATGGACACCCGGTGTCATCCTAAAGTACAGCTGCTCTCCAGGGTATTCCCGCAACGGATCGTCTCATCGGACATGCCTAGATAATGGCAACTGGTCACATGACCCACCTTCATGTGTTCTCTTGAAGTGCCATTCCCCTCCAACAGTATCTAACGGCTTTTTACTCACTTCAGTTAGTGAGTACTTCGTGGGAACTAAGATTCTGTACTCGTGTCATACCGGTTTCAGAATGGAAGGAGATGGTAGTTTGAGTTGTGAGGCAAAAGGACACTGGGTTGGAGAAGTACCCACATGCTTAAAGGTCACTTGCGGACCTGTGGATAATTTAGAACAGGGTAGCTTTATCGTGGAGTCCTTCACATTCCAAGGCACTCTTACGTACTCGTGTGGACATGGTTTCCGTCTAATCAACGGATCGGAAGTACGCACTTGCAGTGCCGATGGCAAATGGACCGGAACCAGTCCCAGATGTCAGCCAGTGACTTGTTCCAACCCGAAGGCTCCTATGCATGGTAAAATACGGGTTGCCGGTGTTACTTTGGGTGCAGTGGCAACGATGGAATGCAACCCAGGTTACATTATGACTGGTGGATCGGAAATCTTTTGTGGCTCGGAAGGAGAATGGGAAGGTGGAAATGTGTCTTGTATGCCTGTCATATGTCCCATGCCGGAGTCTCCAGTGAATGGAAAAGTCAATGTCAACTCTGGCTTGGGGTATCAGTCCACAGTTCGTTACGAGTGTGATGTGGGGTACAAAGCTGTGGGAGATACAGACATGGAGAGCGAGTGTCTACAGGATGGATCGTGGAGTGATGTGACCCCTGACTGTGTGCTCGTTGAATGTCCTTCTCCTCTGGCATCGACCTTCCTTCATGGTCGTCGCCATGTGCACAACCTTGCGGTTGGGGCAATGATGTTGTTCGAATGTGATGTTGGATTCCGGATGGTAGGAGAAAGGATCCTCATCTGCCTTAATGGTTAGTACTTTCGCATACTGATTTTGTTCACACATAAGTGCCATAAAGAATTAGCTGCTTATTATTATTTTATACTTGCAAATGGCAGAAGTATCTTATATTGTGCCTCTTTTAGTGGAATATCATTCCTCCAGTTACACATATAATTTTTACAACTGCATTGAATTTGCACAGATTCCAGCTGGGACAATCCTGAACCTATATGCCAGCGTGTGTCATGTCCAAAACCACCGTCTCCAAGTAAAGGTGTTGTCCATGGTGAGGGTTACCAATTTGGAGATGTCATCACGTACTCGTGCGACAAAGGTCATCGTATTGCCGGAGGTAGCAGCTCAAGGACTTGCTTGGAAGATGCTTCCTGGAGTGGCTCGTCTCCTTCTTGCGAGCCAATCTCTTGCCCAGCTCCTCAGAAGCCGGATCATGGCTATGTCACTGTGTCTGACAATTTGGCCCAATACAGCTGTGATAAAGGTTTCCGCATGGACCCGGAGATCCCTAACCACATCAAATGTTCTGAAAATGGGACATGGCAACCCGAAATTGACATCCAGATTTCAACTCCCTGTCAAGCAATCTCTTGTACGGAACCGCCAGCAATAGCCAATGGGTAATTTATCTTGTTGTTGAAGGTACATGGGTATAAGTAGAACTTACGCAAATACTTTTGATGTTACAGGACTGTCACATTTGACTTGCTGGTGGGTTCATTTGCTAATTACACCTGTGATGAGGGATTCATCCTCAAGGGCGAAGCAACCTTAACTTGTACATCTGATGGATATTGGGATGTATTGGCCCCTGAATGCATTCTTGTATCCTGTCCAGGAGTATCTTTTACCACTTTGGCTAATGGAACTGTCACTGGAGACCTTGTTAATCCTGTGTTCCTGAGTGTGATCCAGTTTAGTTGCAATGATGGGTTTGATTTGATTGGTGACTCGATGCTTGAATGTGATTCCAGTGGGTCGTGGAATGGAATGTGGCCTTCTTGCGTGTACCACATTTGTTCTACGCCAGAACGACCAATCAATGGGATGATCTCTGTCTTGAATGATTCAATAACTGGTCTCAAGGTCCAATATGCCTGCGAGCAAGGTTTTGTTCTACAGGGTGATTCGATTCTCACTTGTACTACAGGCAGCGAATGGAGTGGTCCTTCGCCAATTTGTGAGCGTATCCTGTGTTATCCACCTCCAAAGATCCAGAATTCCATCCATCATGTGTTAACAGTTGATGTAGAACCTGATCAATCTGGTATGACTTATGGATTTGGAGACAATGTTACCTATGAGTGTCTGCAAGGTTTTGTACTTGAAGATGAATCTACTCTAACATGTGGATATGATGGCGATTGGTGGCCCAGTGAACACCCCATCTGTCAGATTGCCTTGTGTACTATTCCAGACATATCCTCGAGTCACATTTCTCTCCAAGTGATATCGATGAATGCTGGATATCTGTTCATTGAGCATCTGGAAGGTGATGCATTGCTATCAACATTGCCAGAAAGTGATGAGAATATAACTACATTTTTATATGGAACCGTAATATCGTTGGAATGCGACGAAGGATATTCGTTTGGTGAACCTGAGGTTTTGATTTGGCACTGTGAATCTGACGGTAACTGGAACGGTTCATCAACAATCCCAGAATGCTTCAGGGTGTATTGCCAAACTCCTGTATCTCCAGCTAATGGAACTGTTACTATGACTGAAGCTGCGCAGTATGGAGATGTGGCCATTTACACATGCAAAGAAGGTTACATAGGTGATGATCGGTCTATGTCCAGTGTTCGCAAATGTCAAGCTGATGGTACCTGGAATGGAACGCAGCTTTCGTGCCAGCCGATACAGTGTTCTACACCAGATGATATTGTTCATGGTTTTGTATCTGATGGAGGGGATTTAAGTTATGGAAGTATGTTGACTTACGACTGCGAACTTGGTTACCGTCTCCAAGGACCTGGAACAAGGATGTGTTCTGGAAATGGGACATGGACGGGACCAGAACCCTTCTGCATGCCAGTAGAATGTTCTGAACCGAATCCTGTCCTTAATGGTGAGATCCAAGTCGACTTGCCTCTTGCAGGAGGAACCGCAACTTACCGCTGCACACCAGGTTTTTTCCTTGTCGGTGATGCTATCAGGACCTGTTTACTTAACGGTACATGGAGTAAATCTGCACCATCTTGTGTAGTTATTGAATGTCCTCTTCTGACTGATATTACCAATGGTCACGTGAAAATCCCAAACATGAAACGTGTGATTGGTTCCGTAGCAACGTACACCTGCGATCATGGGTTCAAAATACAGGGAAGCTCTCAGAACAGAGATTGTACCGATACTGGTGTTTGGAACGGTCAAGAACCCGAATGTGTACGAATACTTTGTGAAGATCCTCCTCATCTATCTAATGGATGGGTGCATTGGGACGGGGTATTTGTTGGGGCTACTGCGCGATACTCTTGTCATGTGGGCTATAGAGCACAGGGAATTCTCACGGAACGTACATGTAATTCTGATGGTCGATGGAGTACGGGAGTGGTGCAATGCGAGAAAGTCACATGTCTTCTGCCAGAAGCTCCTGGAAACGGTGGACGTGTCTTGGTAGATTCAGTAGACTATGCGAAAGATAGCATGCAGACGTTTAACACAACGGTTACTTTTGAATGCTCGGTACAATTTCAACTCGTTGGTGCTGGCACATTACGCTGCGGTGCTGATGGAAACTGGGACAACACTCCCCCAATCTGCAAACGAGTGTTTTGCAACTCTCCCCCATGGGTCCATAATGCTCTCCCAGTTAATGAAATAGAAAAATTACGTATTGGGAGCTCTGTGGAGTACATTTGCCGAAAGGGATTTCAACCGTTTAATGTGACCAGTGGGACATTGAAATGTGGCGAAGATGGACAATGGGTCGGGGAGATGCCACAGTGCCTGCCTGTCTATTGTGGACCACCTCCGAAAGTAACTGGTACCAGACTACGTCACGATACCCAAACAGGACAGAAAAGGTACACGTTCGAGTCAACGGTGACGTATTCCTGCAAAGATGGCTTGGAACTAGAAGGTGACCACACACTGTTCTGCGATGCTGATGGAAAATGGGCTGGGAAGACTCCCTCGTGTTCTTCGACTGTCTGTGGACCTGCACCGGAAGCAGCACACTCAACCGTTCAAGTGGAAAGCTATGATGACCACAGCATGGCCCACTACAGATGCCAGGAGGGATATCGGATGATGGGAGGACCGCAGCTGACTTGCCGCTTCGCTGGAATCTGGGATGGGGGAAGGTGCCATAGCCGCTGCACTGTCTTACTTTTGGGTTGGTACTTTCGTATACAGGGTAGTATAATGTTGATGACCTGATGGTTTCGGCTCCGTTCGCTCCGTTTCTGCTTTGCTGATTTCGTAGGGTCCATTGCGTGAAGATCACATGTGGACCACCCACCTTCATCACGAACGGTAGACTGACAGTGGAGAATTTCGATTATGGGAGTGTGGCCAACTACTCCTGCATTGCTGGGTTCTTGCTGGTGGAAGGCAACACGAGTATCTTGTGCTCTCACAATGGGACCTGGGAAGGAAAAGTACCGCGATGCGAACCAGTACGTTGCGATGAGCCTCCTGTGCCACCGTATGGACACGTAGAAAGGCGATTGACTGAAGACCTGGGATCAGGAAATGCAAGCATCTTCGTTTTCCAGTCTGCTGTTGAATACCGATGTCAGAGAGGCTTTCTCTTGTTTGGAAACGAGGTTCGCTTCTGTCAAGCCAATTCCACATGGAGTGGTCAGATGCCCATCTGCCACCGTAAGTTTACATGTGCAATTGCACAAATCTAAACGTTGTACATAGTTGTGGATAGATCAACTGTGAATCATTTTCTTTTTTCTCAAAGGTGTTCACTGCGAAGAACCAACACCACCATCCAATGGACTTCTTATGAGTGAGGGCCGCCGATACAACGATACCGTCAAATTTGCATGTGTCGAGGGTTACAAGCTGATCGGAGAAAGCAGTTCAACTTGTCTGGAAGATGGCCACTGGAGTCACGAGGCACCAATATGTGATGGTAATTATAAAACTGTAATCACGTGTTGTTCAGCCTTCAAAATAGCCATGTTTCCGTTATGTAGTGGTGACTTGTGAGGGTCCTCCGGTTGTGGAACACGCATCATATTTGAGTTTGGAGCCCAAGTATGTGTTTGGAGACAAAGTATCTCCAAAATGTGAATTTGGGTTTCGACCAACTGCCCAACTGGCAACTCAATGTCTTGGAGATGGAACATGGACTCGGCCTCGTGGCATTTGCAAGAGTAAGTCGAAAAGAATCCATCTGTAATATGATATGCCGTGAATACTTAACTGGGCTTTTCCTCATCTATTATAGGAGTGTCATGTGGTTTTCCAAGAGCAGTCAATGGTGCCATCGTCTTGGGAATGTCCTTCTTGTATCGAGATTCTGTCACCTATGTTTGTCCGTCGGGTAAGCGACCGATCGGAATGCCTGTAATCAGCTGCCTGGAAAATGGTACATGGAGCTCGCAGCCCATCTGTGAAGGTTTGTCAGATGAGCAATGATGTATGGTAGTACAGGCTGTTCCAATACATGCAGATGAATAACTGCAAAGTTGTATATTCTTCAGTTTACAAAAATCATCAGAACAGGCATTTACTTGATGTTGGAACATTCTGTGTGCCAGGTCCTCATTTTGACCCTACTATAATGTAAGCGGTTGTTTATTGCGTTGTAGCATTGTGTACGAGGCCTTGTTTGAATGGAGGGATATGCATCCGGCAGAATGTCTGCAATTGCCCTTCGGGATATGTTGGAGACCTGTGTCAAAACCGTAAGTTTTTCTGTTATAAGAAAACATGAACAATACGGCACATAATTACTTGGTTGTTTTTCAATTGCTGAACTCATTTTTTCATTTGTTGGATTTCAATGCCAAATGCCCGACAATTCCATATTATTCACAATTTCCGATGCAATTTATGTATTAAACTTTGTGATCGAGAAAGTCAATTTTGTGTGCTGTGCATATGCCAATCCTTGTGCCAATTTCCAAAAACGAAAAAATTTGGAGAAATGTGATAATTAGTTTACTTATCTGAGATCCTCTGCGGATCTATGTTCCGCATAGAGCACGATGCTATCTTCGGATTTGAATTTGCTATCACAGTTTCCGAGAAAATCGAGTTTTTGCGGTCACACTGCGCCCAATTTTCAAATGCGTTTTTCTCAGCAACCGTGCGTGC
>JAQFZQ010000244.1:0-40710 GCA_034696005.1 Glomeris marginata | reverse complement strand
TAGACAAACTTTCTATAGTTTATTTTTGTGCACAACATTATAAATAAATTTCGTTTGGGTAAACTGTCCCTTTAAGATAAAATGCAAGTGAGTTATTCACAAACAATTATTCACAATTGTGCATAAAATACCACATTTTCTCAACACTACACAAGTATATAATATTTTGTTCTCTATTAATAGTGCATAATTCTTCACAACTTATCCACCTGATGTAATTAATAAAACAGTTCTTTATATTTAATTACCTGTAATAAATTTAAATATTATAACCATAAATTACATTTTATATATTGCATTCTGTCTATAAACTGCAAATATCTTCAACCAATCAATATTTAACACATAAAACGTATTAAAATATGTTTTAAAATGTGTTTTAAAATATTTCAAACCTCTGAAAATGTTACAAATGTTGTCATAATCATAAAATTGTACACAATATCCCCTAAATAAATTACAAAAATGCTGACTTGTATGTAAATGTGTAGCAAAAAAAAAGGGAATTTTTTCCATGATTTTTTCATGAATTGGAGGAAGATTGGTCGATGAATTCCTGAAGTTAATTAAATGGAAGCTGAAAAAATAGCAATCAATCTGTATAACATACAGTCCCTTGAAAGGATAAAATTGAAATGCAGATGAATTTCATCAGCTTCATTTACAAGTATATGCTTGTCAGTAATAATTAATTGCCTTTCAGCAATATTTCCCCAAGCAAATTATTCCGCTTTCAATTAGATTAATCTGGAGAATATTTCCTTCATATATTTACAGTGTTATGTGCAAACAGCCACATTAAAGTGAAACTAAAATCAATCATAATGTGCACTGGAACGTGGAAAACAGTTATTGACAACAAGCAGAGATTTTAATAATAATTATTATTAAAATAATCACATTTAAGATTTGAGAAAAGTACTTACTCTCTGTACATTCTAGCTACCAAATCCTGGTTTTGCCCCAATAAGAAAAAAAGAGAAAAGAAATAAAAATGAAGAAATGTTAGCTGCAAAAATATATACACAAAAAGAAACACTTCAAATTTATGTATTTTTCAAGCACAACGCACTCCAGCAATAACAACTTGCATGTAAATTTTAATACTCTATGGTGTCATCATCAAATAACAAGTCCAACCATAATCTCACTGTAGGCCAACTCAATAATACAACACTTGTACATGTATGATTTTCCTACGCCCCCTGGTGGACAGATGTTGAACGAAACAATCTTATTTGCTGCATGATTAAAGTAAAAATACATCCTTTAGAATTTTTTTAATTCAGCTTATGTAAATGGGGAAAAAGTTATGTACAATTGTGCACAAAAGGGAGTTTTATGCATATTGTATTATGTAGTTGCATGTACTGTTCACAATATAAGTTATGTAATGTAAAGTTGTGCACAAAGTAAGTTATACATAAAGTAAAGTTGTGCACAAAGCAAGTTACATAAAGTAAAGTTGTGCACAAAGCAAGTTACATAATGTAAAGTTGTGCACAAAGTTATAATGTAAAGTTGTGCACTAAATAAGCTACATTATGTAAAGTTGTGCACAAAGTAAGTTATAATGTAAAGTTGTGCACAAAGTAAGTTATACATAATGTAAAGTTGTGCACAAAGTAAGTTATACATAATGTAAAGTTGTGCACAAAGTTATAATGTAAAGTTGTGCACAAAATAAGTTACATTATGTAAAGTTGTGCACAAAGTAAGTTATAATGTAAAGTTGTGCACAAAGTTATACATAATGTAAAGTTGTGCACAAAGTAAGTTATACATAATGTAAAGTTGTGCACACAGCAAGTTACATAGAGTAAAGTTGTGCACAAAGCAAGTTACATAATGTAAAGTTGTGCACAAAGCAAGTTACATAATGTAAAGTTGTGCACAAAGTTATAATGTAAAGTTGTGCACAAAATAAGTTACATTATGTAAAGTTGTGCACAAATTAAGTTATAATGTAAAGTTGTGCACAAAGTAAGTTATACATAAAGTAAAGTTGTGCATAAAGCAAGTTACATAATGCAAAGTTGTGCATAAAGTTATAATGTAAAGTTGTGCACAAAGTAAGTTATTATAAAGTACAAATAAGTTATAATGCAAAACGTTTTGTGCATAATGTATAATGCATAAAGTTGTGTACAGAAATTATGTAGTTTATGTTTATGCAGAATATGTTACAGCACAAAGTTTTAAGCAGAAAACAAATGTACATGCACAAAATCAACAAGATATTATGCACATACATAAAGTTTTGCCCATAAAATATTATGCATAAAGTTATGCTTAGTTAGAAAATATGCACAATACTTTGTACGTAAAATATTACACCAAATTTTATGCATGTGACATTAAATATTATTGCAAGTATTATGCAGAAACTATTATGCAGTAACATTTAATTCAAAGTTTCATGCAGATGTTAAATTTATGCTGAAAATATCAGAATGTTTTTGTGCAGAAAATGTTATGCAAAAGTTAATTTGAAAAATATGTAAATATGCACAAAGTTAAGCTGCAAATATTATTGCAAGTTTTATGCAGATTTTATTATGCAGCTTTGCACAAAAAATATGAAACGTTACATGCAGAAAATGTAGTTTCATAAAGAAAATATTATGCAAAAGTCTTATACAGGCAATATTATGCACAATTGTACAGAATTCTGCAAACTTTCTTTCCTTATATTTTTTGCCTACAATTTTGTTGTGCATAAAGCACTACTATCCATATATTCTGCATAAACTTGTGCAAAAGGACTCAAATTTATGCATAGTTGTGCAAAAAATGCGAGGAAAAATGTTTATTATTTAATAATCATGAAGTGCAACTTGTAATCTTGCAGCAGAGTATGTTTAATGTTCTTAGTAAATTTGCCTTCAGGACTGAATAAACTGTACAACATTCTTTATGGATGTTCCTGTGCTTTTTTCTGCTCGTATCCAGGCATATAACTTTCAAGAATAACATGCAAAATGAAAAAGGTACATAAGCCATCTCTCGCAATATCAAACTCGCATCATTTGACATTTGCGCAGCAGATTACCCTCCTTCACAAATCTACCACCCAACATTCACAAGGAAGCCAAAAAAATATCAAATTTTTCATACATTTTGAAGAAAAGAAAATCTGCCTAATTTCGCAACTGCAGAAATGATAAGATATTCACGAAACACCCCGAATGTAATTTAAATCATTATTTATCGTTGGCCTAATATGTGGCATAATACGGAATATGAAAGAAAAATACTTTTTGAAAGTTTGGCCGATTTAGCAAGTTTCTTGCTTTGCAAGATATTGCAGCGCAACATTTCAATGGTTCAACTATACGAAAACTTGCGTGAGATTGCCACGCGCCGCAATAAAGTTGCAGAAGTCTCGTATACTTGTATTTTTCGGCTTGTATTGCTGTAATATCCCTCAATTCTATAATCAAAATTAAGAAACTGAAATTAGACTACGTATTTCGATTAGTACTTGACGTCATGTCGTTTCTAGTCTTTTAATTTTGTACGTGGTTTTATTAATAAAAAACAAAACAAAAATCCGATTATCCACGAAATTGGTTTATTTATTTTTCTGCATAATTATACGGGGTTATTTTGATAAAATAGAAACTACAAGACACCAAGAACGAATAAAATTCCCTATTCCCACTTGCGTTTGTGATTTTTGTTTATTAGGATGCGAATTATGGTCATTTTTATCAATTTTTACCAGCGATTTACAAGAAAAACAGACTTCTGCCACTTTATTGCGGCGAGTAGCTACCTCGCGCAAGTTTTCCTATAGATGAACCGTTAGAATGTTGCGCCGCAATATATCGCGAAGCAAGAAACTTGCGGGTTAGGGCGAATTTTCTTCGGAAGCGCGTTTATTTCGTTTTCCGCTAGATGCCGCTTTAAAAATACATGTTGTTCTTGCTGGAGCACGTTGATTCAAGAAAGGGAAAAAGAGTATAAAGGAAGTTGAGGTGTGGAAGAATGGAGTGAAAGAGAAATGAGATATACTTACAGACAGGAATCGACCAGCTGGGATCCACTGACATGGAAGCTGAGGTCAGTGTCGTCTGCTAGCGATGACCAACGGTAGGAGGTGCTGTTGTCCGGACTGTCGTGATGGACACCAACACGAGACATGGACATCCCAGATGGATCACTGCTCAGGTGACACTGAATAGACAACCAAGAAAAGCAGAGTTTTATTAAAAATGAACCAACAGCATCGAAGAAAGATTCAACTAACATTTTGTATGATTAACATCGAAGAAGGATTCAACTAACATTTTTAGGATCAATATCAAAGAAAGATTCAACTAACATTTTTAGACTCAACCTGGAAGAACGATTCAACTAAAATTTTTTGGGATTAACATCGAACATTTTTAAAGCTCAACATCGAAGAAAGATACAACTAACATTTTAATTTTTTAGTTTAAGCTCAACATCGAATAATGTTTCAACTAAAATTTTTTGGGATTAACATCGAAGAAAGATCCAACTGACATTTTTAAAGCTCAACATCGAAGAACGATTCAACTAACATTTTTAGGATTAACATCGAAGAACGCTTCAACTAACATTTTTTTAGGATGAACATCGAAGAAAGATTCAACTAACATTTTTAGGCTCAACATGGAAGAACGATTCAACTAACATTTTTAATCTCATAACATCGAAGAAAGATTCAACTAACTTTTTGAGACTCAACATCGAAGAAAGATTCAACTAACGTTTTTAGTTTAGGCTCAACATCGAAGAAAGATTCAACTAACGTTTTTAGGATGAACATCGAAGAAAGATTCAACTGACATATTTAGGCTCAACGTCGAAGAAAGATTCAACTACCTTTTTTAAAGGACAGCATCGAAAAACGATTCAACTGCTTTAAGCTCAACGTCGAAGAACGATTCAACTGACTTTTGATGCAAACTATTCAACTAAATTTTTTAAGTTCAACATCAAAGAACGATTTAACTGTTTTAATTGCATCGTCGAATAACGATTCAAATGACTTTTGAGAGCACATCTTTGACAAAATATTCAATCCTTATTATAGTGGATAATATTTTAAAATGTTTCTGGACCAATTTACAGCATCATGAATTTAAAACAATAAGCCTGAAACCCTGTACATGGTGGAAACCCCTTGAGATTCCACCACTGACAGGGTTTCACAGAAGTTTATCGCTTCCTTTATGCAGAAAGCATGCAGAAAGTTGGGAAACTCGAGATGCTTTTCGGGTTTCATATTTTATTGATGCAGTGTCCATTCATATATAAACATGCTTTTCGAGGGGAAAGTGGGAAAATCTAAAAGGAGAAACGGACAGAAGTAGGGAAATAGTGTGCACAAAGGAGTGGTTTCTTTTATCTCACCCTTTCTATTTGGTGAGCCACACTTTGTCTCTCAGCCTCCAGCTGCCTCGCAAGCTCATCAAACTGCACTTCCTGCCAACCAAACACAAACAAGCACTGCCATTATTCCAACCAATCCCCAACTTCCTTTAAAGCTACAACTACACAACACTCAAGTAGGCTTAGCCACACACACTCAACTCAAAACAAAAATTAATTTTCCACCATAGAGAGGTTTTTAAAAACAAATTACTGCACAATAAAAGTAGTATAGGAGTGTCATTGAGCGCCGGAAGTGACGTCATTAAACTAGCAGGTGGGCGTGGTCAATTTTTTGCCCTTCTGTGATTGGTTGAATTCAGTATACTCTCTGAAGCTAATAGAGGCACCTCCAACTTCCGGTGATAGCATATAGCGGGAATTCAACCAATCACAGAAGGGCAAAAATTGACCACGCCCACCTACTAGTGGAATGACGTCACTTCCGGCGCTCAATGACCATTATAAGTGAGCAGTATGATTTTTAGGATCAATTAATTTAAATCACTCTGTATAAATTCATCCTGTAAATATGTGTAATAATTTACCATAATTTAAGAGTGGAATTGAAAAACGATTCAACTGCATTATGGCATAGTCACACACAGGGAAATCATACAAAACTTATGGATACTGTAAATTTCTCATTATTCCTTGGAAAATTACATTTTTGTTTTGTTTACAAATAACTTTTTAAAATATTAAAATTAGGCTTAAATTAAATATTGTTGAAATACAAAATAAAATAATTTGCTTTGAATAAATTAATATTGAAGTTGGTAAATACATATATCAACAAACATTAAAATTCAGAGTATAGTTAATTATTAGCAAAGTACAGCATCGAAAAGCGATTCAAATGCGTCAGAAATATTTAAGAAATACTTATGTTAAAAATGTTTAAGAAATATTTAAGGAATATGTAAGAAAAATTGAAGGAATATTTAAAGAATATGTAAGAAATATTTAAGAAAAACTAATGTAAGAAATAATATAAGAAATGCAATTCATTTCAAGTTTAATAATGAACTTACACGTTGCAGATATAATAAAATTATGCAAGGTTTTTACAAGTATTTGCATAAGTTTCTAAGGTATTTCCCCAACTTTTCCCTCTTTTAATATCACTTTTTTAGGTTTTCAACAATTCCTGTTTAATTACAGAGAGTATATTTAGTGCACAGCTCGTAAAGATAGCAGGTTTTAGTAGTACTACTAACACCGAAACACTTTCAATTTGTCACCGGCAACACTAATAACGAACTTAAAACTGCACACCATGGCTTGATAATTACAGGGAAATTAAGAGCGAGACGAAAATTTGCTGACTTATGAAGTGTAATTTGGGGTGCAAAAGACATTGTCTGTCATCTCAAATTTCCTCCAATAAAGTGAGTGCCGGATCGGCCGCCAGAGGGCGCTTCCTTCATCCATCTAAAACACTAATTGCATCGCAGAACCCTTATAATCACCTCCCACATTTGCCAAATTCCAACAACCCACTTAATTATGCGAGTCATCAAAACCGCAAATCCACTAAGCACACACCTCTTGTTGCACGCTTAACAACTTCAAAAGACCACCTATCAACAAGCACCACATTATCCACGTGTCAAACCAACCAAAAACATCCATTCAAAATGCACAAAATGGAGCATCGATTTCGCACAATGATGCATAAAATTATCTGGATTACCTGCAAAATTGTATGCAGGAAATATCGTACCAAATTGTGCAGAATTAGTAACATTTTATGCAGAAGTAGCATTTTGTGCAGAATATTAAGTATAGGTAATCTCAGAAATGTACAAATAACGTTGTGCAGAATTAGCAACATTTTGTGCAGAATTATTAGCATTTTGTGCAGAACTAATAACATTGTGCAGAACCAATAACATTTTGTGCAGAATTAGTAGCAACTTGTGCTGAATAAGTTGCATCTCAAAATGCCCAGAATAACGTTTTGTGCAGAATTAGTAACATATTGTGCAGAATTATTAGCATTTTGTGCAGAACTAATAACATTGTGCAGAACTAATAACATTGTGCGGAGTTAGTAACATTGTGCAAAACTAATAACATTTTGTGCAGAATTAGTAGCAACTTGTGCAGAATAAGTAGCATTTTGTGCAGAAGTAGCATTTTGCGCAGAATAAGTTGCATCTCAAAATGCCCAGAATAACGTTTTGTGCAGAATTAGTAACATATTGTGCAGAATTAGTAACATTGTGTAGAACTAATAACAGTTTGTGCAAAAATTAGTAGTTTTGTGCACCATTAATGTTTAGTGCAGAATTAACATTTTGTGCAGAAAATGTATGGATAGTTTTGCAAAACGGTGCAGAAAAACATTTATTTTGTGCAGAAAAGTTTGTGTGGAAAGTATATTTAGAAGGCATAGAAGAATCTTGCACGAAATGCTGTTTTGCACAATGATGCATAAAATTATCCCGATTGCCTGCAAAATTGTATGCAGAAAATATCGTGCCCAATTGTGCAGAATTTAGCATTTTATGCAGAAGTATAACATTTTGTGCAAAACTAACAACATATTGTGCAGAATTAGCAGCATTTTGTGCAGAATTAGTAGCACTTTGTGCAAAACTAAAAACATTTTGTGCAGAATCAGTAGCATTTTGGTGCAGAATAAGTAGCATATTGTGCAGAATAACGTTGTGCAGAATTAGTAACGTTTTGTGCAGAATTAATAACGTTTTGTGAAGAATATTCTTTAGGGCAGAATTAATAACGTTTAGTGCATAATAACATTTTGTGCAGCAAATATATGTATAGGTTTGCAAAATGGTGCAGAAAACATTTATTTTGTGCAGAAACGTTTATGCAGATAATATTTAGAAGGCTTTGAAGAATCTTGCACGTAATGTAGTATTTGTTTTGCACAATGATGCAGAAAAATGACCTTTTTGTTTACAACTTTTTATGCAGAAATTGTCCAACTGTGCAGCATTCATATCATTTTGTACGCAACATAGTACTTGGAAAGTTTTGTAAACTTTTGTAAACAATATGAAGTGTAACATTGCTTACGCCCATTGCATCTCCACTCGCATACTAAACCCACGGATAGCGATTTGAAAGGGCGTAAGTACCCGTTGCAATAATTCCTTATATTTAATTTTACTGCTTACGCCCATTCCATCACCACACGTGCTTGCTAAACCCACATTAACAATTTGAAAGGGCGTAACTAGTACAATAATTTCATTTTAAAGACTGTATTTATAACTCGGTAACTAGGTGTGATATAAACATTTCACACGAACCAAATTGTACATGGACTATCACAGTTTCATCCAAGTTTAACTTGTATTTTTGACACCAGGGGGCACCCTGCTTTCATAATTTCCAAGATAATTTCGACCGAACATGAACAACAAATGTAAAATTTGAAAATATCAAAATATAGTCTAAACAAAGTCAGTGTAGCATTATTCGGTGTTGCTTATCAGCTGTGAAGATATTGTTGTTGAAACCAGACTTTCCCGGAAATCCGGAAAACATGTTATTCATTTAATAGCTTTAAATTTCAGAATCGATTAATAAAAAAAACTCTTTTATTTTGTAAACAATTGTTCTCATCTCTGCATTTTAATTAAAACTCAGTAAACATTATTAAACTATGTACAACTATAATTAGCATATTAGGACTTCTTTCTAAATTATTGCACATTTTTATTACCATAAAATAATTAAATTATACAAAATATTGCTGAAAATATCACTAAAATTTGTATAATTGAAGTGCAGCATCGAAGAACGATTCAACTGCTTATTTGCTGTCCTGGAAAAATAACCCCCTGCTCATATAAAATCATACAAAAAATCGGTACATTTAATTATTATTTGGAAAATAACTAAACTTTGTCACACAAAGTTACTAGTTGAATCGTTTTTCGAGGCTGTGTGCAGATTACATAAAACAAATACAATTTTCTGCACTATTCTGAACAATCCTCTTGTTATTGGTCATTAGTTGTACGTGGGTAAAATTATAAAAATTAATTCCCATGAATTAACATTTGAAATTTAAAAATTCTTGTGATCACGGGGCAAAACGAACCAGTGCTGTTCTCTTCTCAAGAAATGTGTTCTAAGATTTTTTAAGGAATGCATTGAAGTCAATTAGAGAATAAGAGGTCAGACTGAAGATTGCAAAGAAATAATTACTAAAAAACAATAGATTTTTAATCATTGTTTGAAAAGTAACTTACATTTGTTCAAATTTTTGCCCAAAACTTTTTAGTTGAATCGTTTTTCGAGGTTGAGCATCCAGTACCTTGCACAACTACAAATCTGTGCACTATTTTGTACTATTCTACTGTTATTAGTTCTCAGTTGTACGTGGACAAAAGTCTGAAAATGAATTCCTACGAGTTGATATTTGAAACATAAAAGTTCTGGAGTTAATGGGGCAAAACGAACCAGTACTGTTTTCTCGGTAAGAAATTCAAGGAATGTGTTCTAAAATTATTCAGGAATGCATTGAAAGTAGTTGGAGCGTAAGAAGGGGTCAGACAGAATATTGAACAGAAAATAAAAGGTACTGGGGGTTGTTTAGGAGTGAATAGTGTAAGAAATGGTCACCTGTTCTTTGACCGACTGCAGGAGTCTGGCAGCTGATTCAGGTCCTGATGGATGATGGTCAAGGGGCTCTATGAAAGGCTTCCTCGAGGTGTACACATGGTGGCTGGCTGGCATAGCACACCACTCATCTCCCTCCCTCCACCATCACACTGCTTCTATTTAGCCCCAGGGACCTTTCAACAACAAGAAAAACCAGAAAACAAGGTTATCACGCAACTTTCTTGCAAGGGTCCATATTTCACGCAACACTGCCGTAGACAATACATGGGAGAAGTTGCACGCGGCTGATTCGTGCGCAACATAGTTGCAATCATAGACTTCTTTCACTTAAAATTGTCCCTTTTCACATCAATAACCTGTCTATGGCGGAATTCTTTCGATCTCTTGCCATTCCACCATACACAGGTTTCATTGTATTTTTAAAAATGTGAATTGGTTTCAAGATTAATTCAAACAAAAATTTAAAAATAATGAAAAAAACTGTCATATAATGCAATAATATTTAAAAATTCCATCTTAAACAGGTTGTAAATTAGTACAGTGAAACCTGTTTACGGTGGAATCTGAAGGGACATAGTAAAACTTTGCACCATAATATACAGTTTTTTTCCAGCATAGACAGGTTTTAAAAATACCAACAAACAAACAAACAAACAAACACACAAACAAAAATCAAAATTTTCCATCATAGGCAGGTTCCACTGTACAAAACAAATGACTACGTGTTTCACAATTCAGTTTCCACCTTATACAGGTTTTAAGTTGTTTCAATGGATATGCAAAACACATGGTTTCCACAATAAAGAGGTTATTTAAAATGGATAAATAGTTGAAAATAAGGCCATATAATTTCTGAATTTTTGCAATATTGACTGCTTTCCACCATAGACAGGTTCCTATATATAAAAGTACATATAACCTTCCACCTTATGAAGGTTTAAAAAGTTGCAATGGATAATTTTCAATGTTGGAAACAAAACACATGGCCATGGTAAAATAGGCCTATCATTATGCAAGTATTTTTAATTTCCGGCTTTGACAGGTTTCCAAATTAATTAAATGATAAGTAGTGTGTTGGTTGGGGCAAAATGAATCGGACAAATGTTACTATAACGATGATGATGACCAGGCAGAAAATGTGACTGTGATGAAGAGCATTCCGCCTTTGACAGTGTGCAGCTCATCTCTGATGGTGATAAATTTGGTTCAGGTTGAAAGGTCAGCACATCAGTATTGGGAACGAACATATGTCCAAGACACACACACACACTGTCACACACTGCACTTGCGATTTACGACCTACAATATGGCCGCCATCGTCTGCCAGTAATAACAGCGCCCTCTACGTTCAACAGCTCGCATATTCTTCAACAGCCTTCATCGATCTTGCAGCAACTATTCCAATATATACACACAGAAGTCTTACTTCTTTACCCTGAAATCAATGACACAGAAACCTGTCAAAGCCGGAAAATCAATTAATATTCCGCCATTGGCAGGTTTGAGTTTTACAATTTTTAAAATAAATAAATTTGAAATATACAGTTATAAAATATACAAAGAACTTAAATTTAAATTATACAGTGAAACCTGTCTATAGTGGAAAATGTCTATGAAACCTGTGAGTGGTGGAAATTCATTACTATTCCGCCAATGGCAGGTTTAACAATAAATAATAGAAAAGTTTTAACTACAATTGTGAAATAAAACTAATTTATATTTTAAAATAGGCCTATATTGAAACCTGTCTATAGTGGAAACCTGTGAATGGTGGAAAATTTATTACTATATTCCACCAATGACAGGTTTAATACAATAGATATTTAATTGTAACTGAAATTATGAAATAAAACTAATTAATATAAATTTCAAATTACACAAGAAACCTGTTTATGGTGGAAACCTGCCGATAGTGGAAATGTTTTCAGGTTCCTTCATATTCCACCATAAACAGGTTTAATTGTATAATATATAACAATTATTACATAATAATAAATAGGCTATATAGCATATAAAAAATTATAATGAAAAGCAGCTGTTCACTATACTTTGTTTCTAATTCATTCCACCAGATTGCGCTAGTTTCTCAATAACACAGTAGCCTAGCAAGTAGTATATTCTAAATAACATGTTGGATCAAGTGGAATGTAAGATAAAACAAGGATTACAGATAGTATTAGGGAAATAAGTGAATTCAAGGACAGTTCTCCTTTAAAAATAGGAAGTCATGGACTGGTCCATTTTAAAAATGGGTTATTGAGGCTTTTGCAGCAGGTACATTTACATATCAGCAAAAGCCAAATCCCACCTTTTTAAAGTGGACCAGCCCATGAATTTCCAAGCCAATATTATTTTTATTTAATATGAAATCAATATTGAATTCAAAATATTTTAATTTCCGGTTCTAACAAAACCAGAAAAATAGGCCTAAAATAAATTCAATTTTTTGGAGAACTGCACTGAAAATAATAACTGGATATTCACTTAAAAAGCACCAATATTTGCGAACAGAGATGGGGAATATGCCTATTTTATGGATATATCTATATTTGAAAAAAGTATTGAAATGCGAACTCATTTGGGCCAAATATCAGATATGAATTGTAAAAAGAAACCATTTTCATGGGGCTTTTGGGCCCTAAAACCTCCTTTTTATCTATACAACCTTCTTTTCCGTTTCATATTACACAAGTAACATGCTATTTTTCTGTCCTAAATTCCCTTTTCAATGATAGAACATGGACAGGTTCCATTATAGACAGGTTTTGCTGAGAAATTTGCATAATGGACTTTCCACAAATTATGTACAATACATTAACCTCGTTTCTAGTTTATTGTTATGTAGTATAATGGAAACTTCCATTTTAATACATAAATCAAACCCAATTACATTTTCCCTACTAGATACATGCAGAAAATCGATATTTATTTTCAAGATGGCCGTCGATGACGTCACAGCTTCCTCATATTATTCTCATTAGTGCAATGTAATGGGTCATATAACATTCTCGTCATAATTAAAGACCCAAAATAAATAATATACAAATACACAAGTAAATTATTTTCACATATGTAACAAAATAATTTCACTTTTGTTAATAGCTAAATTCAAAATCTTCCATTAACAATATTGTAAATATTTATTATGTATAGGTATTATTAGGTTTGTAATGTTACATTTATTGTTATATGTAATTTAAGCCAGGAATTGATAAATTATAGAAATTACTGTATTTGTTTTAAATAAATTTTATTAAACTGAAACATTAATAATAAATAAAATAATATAAATCCCTAAATAAACAAATAAATTTTTAAAATAAATAAGCAAATAAATAAATAAGTAAACAGATAAGTAAATAAATAAACAAATAAGTTTTTAAATAAATAAATAAAATTATAAAATAAATTTAAAGAATAAATAAAATGTTTCATGATGTTCAATTACTTTTGAATCACCCTGTACAAGGTTACAAATTATTTCCATGCAAACGCACGTAAAACAACATAATAATCATACTTTCAAATCGAAAATATTTAATCAGTAAAGTTAAAATAAAACTATTTGTTAACCTAAATAAGAAAAACTAAGTCAATAAACATTTGATGCTGTTCAATTACTTTTGAATCACCCTGTACAAATTACTCAACTATGCAAACGTAAGTAAAACAATATAATAAGCTTATTTCCAAAAGTATATTATTTATTTATCATTTAAAGTAAAATAAAAAAAGGAGAAAAAATGAAGAAGTTGGTAATTTGATTTTCTGACTGGTGCAATGGCCGCCAAATCAATTCTCATTTTTCTCTTACCCAACCTCCTGCATATTGTTCATTGTCATAATGATAGATTGGTCTCTTTCTTGCATAACAATGGCACTGATATGGCATTTAGGGACACATACAACGTGATTTAATTGGCTCAAGGGGCCAACAATACATTTTTTTACGGTCGCCATGTCACAAGTTTTTCATTTCTAAACAAATAAACTTGACTACTATATCGATTGAAAATAAATTCCGCCATTTTCATGCAGCCAATATAAATTTGCATTATGGATTTTTCACTCGCAATAAATTCAACCTTCCATGCCATTCCCTCACCAATATTACCAATGTAATGCACACGCCGCCATCTTGGATTCCAGGTAATGTAAGCCTAGTCACGTGACATCTTTCTTTCTATTATATAACTTTTATTGTGTCCCATTTAATACATTAATATACTAAGTGAACCATATTTAAAATGGGAATTAATTAAATTTTCACATGAATTAACAATTTAGGCCTATTCCTTTTTAAAATTACCATATTATGCAAATTAAAAAATCCTCTTTCCATATGTCATAACCAAAATATTTTTTTTATTAAAAAGAATGGCTACACAACACAAAGAAAGCAAATTTAGTAGCATACTTTCAGGTTATTATTCCCAAATATAATTACAATAAGAGCTTCCTTTTAATGTCATCTCATCATGTGATGCAAAATTTTTTAATTTCAAATTTTCAATTTAAAAGAGAAAATTGTGAAAGTAGATGAAGCTATATATAGCATTACTAAACAAGTAAAAGAATGTACTGTACAAAGCAGCATTTCTTTCCGTTTATTACATTAATTCAGCAGTATTTTTTAAAGAAAAGTAGAAAAATGTCGTTTAGGCCTAACGCAAAATACTGAAATAACACAGCTGATCTTTTAATATAAACAAATGTTGTGTGTATATAACTGTGTACAACGTCAACAAATACTAGGAGGATACTGTTAGGGGAATTGGGTGAAGAATGCGCCGCCAGAGGGCGCCCCAAAAAGGTCATCGTCTGCTCCAAACTTTCCCTTATTACTCTGCACAAAAACCAAAATTTTGCTCGCTTTGCACTGCTTTGCACACATGGGAATCCCCCTAAAGGTCACCCCCTAAAGGTTCCCCTAAAGGAAGGGGAGGGGCAAGGGGGTTGGAACGTAAAGGAAAAACTTCCAGTGACGTCATCAAAATGGCCGAATTATTTTAGTGGCAGCAGCAAAAAATGTAACACTCAACACTTTCGTAATTCTTAAATTCCTAAAAACAGTAAACAGAGAGAAAAAAGACATTTGTCATAAAAATTGTGCAAAATACTCCACATGTTTCTGTGCAGAAAGAATTCTGCACTATTTCTGTATAAATCCTGAAAAACTAAATAAGTAGAAACAGATTTTGTAAGGATCAAAAAGAATCCTTATATTGTGCAGAAAGTTCAGAAAGTTGACAGCAAACACTATTTTATACATAATTCAATGTTTTGGGTCTGCAAAATGTACAATTTAGCATGTAAGAAATTGTGCACAAAAAGGATATATGCAATAATAAGGCATAACAATAGTGCACAAAAATGTAACTACTTTTCTGCAATATGCATAATTTTGCAAAATAAATTGTGCACAAAAATATACATGTAATAATTTAAGGAATAAGAATTGTGCAGAAAAGTGCTCATTTTATGCAATATCTACAATTTTGCATAACTTCTAATTTTCTGCAATATGTATAATTTTGCATAAGTTATATATTAATATACAGAATTAGGAATGTGCACAAATGTTTTACCCTTTTTCTGCAATAAATATTTATATAGTTTGCATAAATTGTGCACAAAAGTAATGTAGGTACATTTACAAAACGTATTGTGCAGAAAACTTGTCTAAAATACTTTTATAGACACTTTAATTCTTTATGCACAATTACTTGGAACATTTCCAGCACATTATTTTATGCAGTAAATTGCATATTTTGCTTAATTACAACTTTCTACACAATTCTGCATAACTTTGTGCAACAGTTACAAAACTAAAAACAGTTTCCTAACTTACTTTCCAAGCAATTCCATGACAGATTATTATGCACAATAACTATTTTGCACACAATACAAGGAATTATTATACATTATTATTTACATTATGCACAAAACTTTTCATCAAATATTTTTTGCTGAAAATATAGTATATTATGCAGAATTACTTTGAATATTTCCTGCAATATGTTCTGTACTATTATTTATAACAGTCCATATAAACTTTGTGCACAATTCTGCAGTAACTTTTCTTTGTAATATAATTACAAGTGCAAAAAATGTCCATTGTGATTTGGCAATCAAGTTCATTTTTTCACTGACTCATTTCACTGTCATGTTGAACTTGTTTGCATTGTGGGTTATACATTTCCTTATTTGGACTCAATACTTTACCGGGAGTGGCAGCACCGTCAATTGGGTCATCGACATTTCACCTCAACTTCCTTTCAAACTCTTAAAATAAAAACTCCTTTAAAATATGCAAACTTCCTCTAGACAAAAATGCAAATTCAGGTTTCACATGCTGCATATCTACTAATTAAAATTCAGTATATTCCTGTTTTGCCAATCATCTAAATTAGCACTTTATTAAATCTTAAATTAAATTATCCAAACACACATTAATCTTGTACGTAATAAAATATGAAATATTTGCCATAAATTGTCACGGATTAAAAATACATTATTGATCCAGTTGATAAATATGGTGTATATGCTACATAAAACATGAACACAAGTGCAGGCCATCGCCGAATAGGGATCTATACTAATCTAATAAATGTGGACACCAATAATGGGTCACCACACATGGCTGCAAAAATTCCCAAAACCAAATTAAATCAACTACATTTATATCCTTGTCACTGTATATTTATTACTTCTGTTTTAATTTCCAAAAGTTCTACATTAAATATACTTTCTTAATATTATTACATATTACTGCATATTTGTATTTAAAAATTACTTTGCATTTTATTAAATATGTTCAGCGATAATATTAATATTTCACTCATTAAAAATCTAATATTAATTAATTTTCAGCAAACAGCTTTTTCCTAATTTAGTATTTATATTATGCATTGCATATTTATATAAATATGATTATAGTTTACTGAATTTTTTAATCAAAAACATTTTACAGGAGATTCAATTATATTTTATAGCTTTTATTATATATTTTATTGTTTTAAATTTTATTTTATTAAAAGCTATTTTATTATATTAAAATGTTAGTGTATTAAATGTTAAATTATTGTATTAAATATTAATTTTTGCATTGTTTTATATTATTGTATCAAGTTTTATTTTATTTCATTCAATCTTATTTTATTTTATCATTTTTAATTACATTTTATTTTATAATTTACAAAAAATGTTTACATTTTATTTCCTTACAAAGATATATTACAGTTTATATAATATGCAGGGTTACAAAATAAAATTCTGGACTGTTGCCAGATTCTTATATAGTAGTACAATAAAGAAACCGGAAATCCAACCTTGAAGGTATTTTCCCAGGCCATTGATTTTGCAATTTAAAAACCAAATTTGAAACTTGTAGAGCATGAACTAATTAGATAACAAATAAGTGGTTTCTTTATAATATAAATTATCAATTTCCAGTTACATTAATTGCTGCACTGAATGCAATCAACTTATATTTCCATTTCTATATTAAATGAAACATTCATTTCCTTTCCACGTTAAACGGTTTTCCCAATTATAGGTGCAGATATGATATAATCAATATCATTTCTTTCACATATACATTACTCATTATTGGCCCAAAGCTTAAGCCCCTCCCCCTGGGACACCAAACATCCACTTCCGGAAAGTAGATTTTGTTTGGGATAGGGGAACCAAAAATAGAAACACAATCACTAGCCCTACAGATAATACTATAATTCCCTAAAATCAGTCAGCAGAGTATTACATTTCCAGGATAAAAGTTTATGCAGAATTATGCACAAAGTTATGTTTAATTGCTGTATCTACAATGTTACATTTATGCAGAATTATGCACAACTTAGTTATGTGCAATTGTTGTAATTCCAGGGTTATATTTATGCAGAATTGTGCACAAAGTTATGTACAATTGCTATAATTCCAGGGTTACATGTAGAATTATGCACAAAATTATGTACAATTGTTGTATTTCTAGGGTTACTTTTATGCAGAATTATGCACAAAGTTCTGTGCAATTGTTATATTTCTAGGATTACATTTATGCAGAATTGTGCACAAACTTCTATGCAATTGTTGTATTTCTAGGGTTACATTTATGCAGAATTGTGCACAAAGTTATGTACAATTGCTATAATTCCAGGGTTACATTTATGCACAAAATTATGTGCAATTGTAGTATTTCTAGGATTACATTTATGCAGAATTGTGCACAAACTTCTATGCAATTGTTGTATTTTTAGGGTTACATTTATGCAGAATTATGCACAAAGTTGTGTGCAATTGATGTATTTCAAAGGCTACATTTATGCAGAATTGTGCACAAAGTTTTATGCATTTGTTATATTTCTAGGGTTACATTTATGCATAATTCAAAATTATGTGCAATTGCTGCATTTCCAGCTACATTTATGCAGGATTATGCACAAAATTATGTGCAATTGTAATATTTCAAAGGCAACATTTAAGCACAATTATGCACAAAATTATGTGCAATTGTTGTATTCCTAAGGTTACATTTATGCATAATTATGCACAAAATACTTTCAAATAAATAAACTATGCACAAAACATTTTGCTTAAAAAACTCAATAATTGTTAATGACACAGTTATAATTATTTAACCCAGCAAAATATGTTTATGCACAAAATTGTGTGCATAAATTAATACATACTACATACAGTATGTCCAATTAAAATTCTGGAAATCATTTCACAAATATATATAGAAACAGTATTATTAGATCGATCTGCGAAAACAGAATTTCATTCCGATTTTTCTACAGAAAGTTACTAGCATTTGAAGTTAAACTCCCTTTTATACTCCCACATTTTCAAACTTCAAATGCCCATAACTTTTGTTTAACAATTTATAATAAAATTCTGTTTTAGCTAATCTTTCTAGAAATACTTTTTCTATGGATTGCACCAATAAAACAATTATAAATCTTCAATCGATATTTCCCCTTTAAAATTACTACTAGTTTACACCAATTGTTTTCACTGAAATTTCCACTGCATTTAAATTCTAAAAATATTTCCACATGGTTAAATAAATTTTTAATATAAATTCTAACAAAAAGGTCACCACTTCCGGTAATTGGCCACTTCAATCTCCATTCTTTAATAATGTATACGTGGTCAATGACTGATGTTTTTCTCGGGGGAAATTTTAATATCTCATGCTATTCTTCAGAGTCAATAGTTACAAACATTGAATGCAGTAGTAGACATTGTGCTGAACAATGAAGGGTCTAAATAATATTTTATCACAAGTTCAAATATGGCAATGACCTCAAAGGTTTCTTAATAATATAAGAAAGTATATTAGGAAAAAATGTGAATGGTATTTTGTGCACGGTTGACCTCACTTTAAGTATACAATAACCAAAGTGCATTATGACGACATATTAATAATAGGCCTAAATGGTTTTTAAGTGCCAATTATGCTCACAATTTTTCTTCTATTTAACAATAACTCAAAAAATTATTCTATTATAATCTTCAGAGTATCATGACATCATCATATGGCTGGATGGGTGAGAATCACATGCTTCGTTAGTCACTGAACAAAAAATCACTTTTTATCCCCCAAAAGGGGCAAAAATTTAAAAATTTCCCCAAGACAAAATTATGATTCATCATCATCATTGTCTGTAATATTGTAATATGTACAATAATAATTTAAAATAGTTTTTCTTAGAATAGTAGGCCTATACAACATATTGACAATATTATTAAAGGTGAACTGACAGGGCTGTAAAAGTGGACTATGACTAACCCTGCCATTGGGTGAATTGGGACTAGTCTGTCCATGATTGGCCAGAAAGGGTAAAGTTCAGAGTTCACTTACCGCCCTGTCAGTTCACCTTTAATACGCTTTTTTAATTTTTTTTTATTTCTATTTGTTATTATTTTAAAAAATCCTCTGTATGCTAGGGAAAAAACATTTTGGATAAACTGTCTATGGTGGAAATTCCATTATATTCCTTGAGATTCCACCATAAACAGGTTCCACTTTAAAATTAATTACAGATAAAATTGACTTCATTAATAACTACAAAATATTCCTTCATTTTTTTTATTTTATCTTGGATTTTACCTTGGATTTTATTAACAATAAATGTACATTATGTTAAAATATTAAATTGTAAAACCTGTCTATAGTGGAATCTGAAATATCCGGGAAGATTTTCCACCATATACAGGTTTTCCACCATACATATACAGTATTATTTTTTAAAGCTGAAATCATGATTTACTTGTTTAATTATTATTTTAATACATTTATAAAATAATATTGTTTAAATAATCTTCAAATTCAATGTAATTAAATTTTATATAAAATCCTTTAAAGTGAACTTAAAAATCACTGCACTGTATCCTACATTACTACACAAAATACTAAACATTTAACTAAGTACATTGTTATGTTCCAAAAATAATTGACCTTGTTATTAAAAAAATAAATAAATATATAAATATGAGGGAAGTGGAGCGTTTTAAATATTCTATTAGTGACAAAGGAATTTGTAACACGTGCCCTACGGTTACGCAACACCACATTGTGACGTCACATGGTTTTCCGGGAAACATTTTGTTATTTTTACGCGTCCATGTCAGCAACAAATGGAGTATAACGTGGAAGAATGTAAACTCGAGTATGTTGCAGTTTCCGCTTTGAAAAACACGTACCTATGTTGCCAGATACACAATCGATCCACCAGCGTGTCTCAAATATATTCCCTCGTCACGTGATCGAACAATGCAACATTTCCGAATCGCAATCTGACACCGTTCCTCTATACAATGTTTGCACTACATCAACTTGATCCACTGTCATCAAGCCAGTACATCCAAACGCCACCGACGCCAAACTGCAAATGATACAAAAGCAGGCGGAGAGTAGCGACCCCGTTCGAGACAACGAGCGCCCTCCAGCGGCGTCAACCAAACTATACATAATGGCGGAAATGTTTTTCTTGTCGCGCGTGATATTCCACCATCGACAGGTTTCACTGTATTTATTCCGATTTATTCACAAGTTTCCTGGTGCCAACTAGTTCACAGAACTGTCGTGTGGAGGCGCTGCTGTCGTTATCCAATATCTAGCAGCACCATAATGGCGCCACAGCAGCACTACTGTCTGTAAATCAATTGTAAACTGAAAGAAGACGAGTGCAATTTCAATTTTCAATTTTCCATCTGTCACGGCAGAACCACGCCCATTTAGACGTATGCGCCTAATCCGTTTTCTCTCATACGCCCAAATGGGCGTGGTTCAGCCGTGACAGGTGGAAAAAGTTGACTCGTCCGAGTCTTCTTTCAGTTTACAGACAGTAAAAGCCTCTCAAAAGCAATGCTAACAGGAATGCTCTGACCACAGCGCCACCACACGGAAAACCAATGAATCACTCGAGGAAACTTGTTGCAAAAAATTAGTTCCTATTTTCAGCACTTGGGGGTAATCTGGCGCTGCTAGACAAGTATCGTTAAATCCTTGGTTAAATTGGTTAAATGGCCGGCTGGACAATGTTACGTGCACAATCTCACAACTTCATTGATTTCTTGGGAAACCATCACACAACACTGACATTCAACCACCAATAGAAACCGCCCAATAAGACACCAAAACCTGGCGCAGCGCCATCTGTGGTTCGCGGTCGAACCCTTTTAATCGTCACTCAAAAGCTCACCTTTTTGAATTAGACGACAGTTCCGTATTCTATTTTCCTTGTATTTCCTTCATATAAATTAATCTCATTGGTTAAAAGAAAGCTGACGCATGCGCAATCAGGAAAACCGGATCAAAATGGCGTTTCACCATCGTACAGTACCAATCGTTTCACATTGGTTTCACTGAGTTGCGTTTTATTGTGCGTGACCGAAACACAAGTACGTCTGGTATGACGTCACTACAAGGTACGGTTGAATGCGCAGGGACCGAAAAAATTCACCACTGTAATGTAATCACCGCCCACATTTTGAAACCAACCGACTACTACACACTTGTTTATCCAATGAAAGAATGGCTTTAAGTTATTACACGTTGTTATACGGTTGGAAATGAGGTTCAAGGCCCTTGGGACCCAAATATCTACGGCCATTTTAATTCCCGTCACGTGTTGCGCTCGCAAATTAAAACGCAACGACTCCTAACACGAAGCCGGCTTCAAAATGGCCGCCAATCGTGCGCTAAACGTGACGTCACTCGTTACTCACGGCTCAAAACGTTTAATATATTTCTTCTTATTGCACCTTTTGCACGTAATTAATTTTTGAAAAATATTTAAAAAACTGAATTACAGTATAGCTGTAATCAATACCAGGACTTCATTTAACATTTACTTACAGGGTGGGAACGAAGTCTCTATACACATGGTAGCATCATATAAAATTCAGAACAATTGAAACTTTAATTGTTTTGTGATAAAATGGTAAAAATCCCAAAAATACATGTAATTAAGTATCTGACCACCAGGTGGCGCTTTCTCCAGTATGTATTGGTGAAAAATCATTCCTTTATAAAGTAAAATAAATAAAATTTTACAAAATGTGTATTTATAATCATTGTATCGAAATATTATCAATATATTTTTAAATTTGCTTAACAATGGCCGAAAGTCGATGACGTCACTCGTTACTTAATCTCATAAGATTTAACATATTTGTTTATTTTACCTATTAATTAATACACTTGTATGTAAATACGTAATTGCACTCATTTACGGTGTACTTTCATTTTACAGGGTGGGTACAAAGTAAGTATATCAAACTGCATGGCCGGGAATTTCGTATTTAAAATGGTCAATAATCGATGACGTCACACGTTACTTAGTGTCATCAATATCAAAAACCTTTAATACATTTCCCAATAAAACATTTATAAAAATATTAATAACAAATGTAAGAAAAACATTAATAATAAATAAAAATTCACAGTCAGCTGTTTTAAATATTTCAAAATTTTCCATTACCACGTTACACTACAATTACAAAATAAATTCCGGCTTTTTCCGGTACTATATTACGTCATTACACACCCGAATAATATTAAAGGTATGTATTATTCATAAAGGATGGAAAATCCCCAAATATTCTTACATGGACACAGACCTGGATATTGATTTCCAACCCTACAATTACCTCACACACAAGCCTACTTCCGGTTTACTAGGTTGGTTCTTTTTTTTTTGTCCCCTCCCCTTCCTTTCTGTCCTCCTACACAGTGGAAATTGATAGCAGCGAACAATGGAGTCTGTGACGTCACCACTTCACCTGACTCTGCATTGCTCCGTGTACGTCGGTGTCAGTAGTGACGTCATCGCTGTTACTGTCCCATCAATAATGAAGATTTGGGAGGAAAATTGGACGGTAGTTGCTCCTCTCATCCATCCATCTAGCCATCTATCACAAAGGGAAGGGTCGCAATTATCGAACGACGACGCCATTTTAAGGGCCTCACTCTCCTATTGGTCATTGGTCGCCTGTCTTTCGAAATTGCGATCGATTGGTCTGATGGCCCAAGTCGCTTGTCCACCACTTGACCACATCCTTTTCATTGACAATCTGGGACATGACTGACCACTGACCAGATCGTCCAATCCATAGACTAACATTACCCAACATATTCCCTATTTCTTCTGTCTCTTACATAAAACACTTGTGACGTCACCTCGTCCACCTCGTTTTAAAGTTTCAACACCTTTAACAGCCTCCTTTTTTGACCTAGTATTTTCTGCACTTTATACAATATATAACAGACAATATGAACACAGTACTACTTGTATATTCAAAAAAGTGCCTAAGTAGGTAACTAATTTAAAGTTTGGTTTTTAAGACCCCATTCTGTTCAAAAATTAGTTTTTCTGCATTTAATTTATACTTATTGAAAAAAATATCACAAATTTATACATGGCGTCCTTAGTGAGTAAAGTAAACTTATTTTCAGCCCATTGCATAATTTGCCTCACTACAGCCTCCATCTTGGCAATGGGAGGTGCTAACAAAAAAGGGTCAATTAAAAATTCCACTTTTGTGTTCCCCATATGTACACTGATTTTTGCCACACCCTGTAATTACCCCATTGGTTCCAAAAAAAAGGTCGCCATCTTGGTATTTTAAAAAATTAATGTAAAAGTTTTGTAATAGTGTTCCAACGATTAGTTGGACATGGAAACCCGGATTATAGTGACAGATTTCGGATACATTCTCCAGGTCTTCATATCGATTGGCTAAAGGTCACGTGTTTTGGCATGAACATTTCTCATCATGTGGGGGGTGGGGTAGAAGGGGGGGGGGTAACCACAAACACCACATGGTCATTAGCTTCACCATTCCATAAATAAACAGCCAAATCACGTGCTATAAATTCCCTTCACCTTGTCAATGCACCACCCTGTATATAAATAAGCAATGTGTTCTAAATATATCCCAAAAGGGGCTCGTTCAAAAATTACGTCACAGGCCACGCCCCTTTTTGTCCTACGTCACACGTTACCGCCCCCAAATAGGGAATTAAATCGCACCAAGTGGGATTTATCTCTCTATTCACTTTGATGAGAAAAATAGAAAATGACGCCATTTTGTGTTTTTCATTGATCGTCTTGGACAACAAATATCGATCGCCACATATCACTACAAATTCTCTAAATAATCAATGACAGGCATAAGCAATTTATCAACAAATCTATTCTCCTTCCATGCAGTATGTACTACCGCATTATTTATTTACATCAACAAATTCCAACGAAATTTACATGTTGACAATCAAAATTAACTTTTCAACATTTACTAATATGCAAACAGACTATAACGTTGAACCAATAAGACAATCAACAAGTCAACATATCAACGAGTTAACCAGTTAACGAATCAAATTAACAAGGCAAAGCATCAACAATTTAACGAATATATTATCAACAAGTCAACGAGTCAAAGCATCAACAACTTAACAAGTCAAATTATAAAGAAGTTAACAAGTCAATTATCAACAAGTTAACAAGTCAAATCTTCAACAAGTTAACAAGTCAAAGCATCAAGTTAACAAGTCAAAACTTCAACAAGTTAACAAGTCAAAGCATCAAGTTAACAAGTCAAAGTTTCAACAAGTTAACAAGTCAAATTATAAAGAAGTTAACAAGTCAAATTATAAAGAAGTTAACAAGTCAATTATCAACAAGTTAACAAGTCAAAGCATCAAGTCAACGAGTCAAAAAGCATTAAACAAGTCAAACCATCAACAAGTTAAGTCAATTATCAACAAGTTAACGAGTCAAGTTAATGAATCAAATTGTCAAGTTAACAAGTCAAAGCATCAACAAGTCAACGAGTCAAAGCATCAACAAGTCAATTATCAACAAGTTAACGAGTCAATTATCAACAAGTTAACAAGTCAAATTATAAAGAAGTTAACAAGTCAAATTATAAAGAAGTTAACAAGTCAATTATCAACAAGTTAACAAGCCAAAGCATCAAGTTAATGAAGTTTGCAAAGTCTCAAGTTTACGAATCAAATTGTCAAGTTAAAAAGTCAAAGTATCTACAAGTTAACCACTTAACAAGCAATGTTCAACCAGTTAACGCCAGAGTTAACACGGTTACACCCACCGACCAATGAGTTCACTTCGTTAACATTTCCAACACTCTTATTACACCTAAAGTACAAACTCGTCGATCTGACATTCAAGGTATATCAACGAGTTAACCAGTTTGCGTGTTGAACGCATCAACGCGTTAACAAGCGACCGAATAAATGCCAGAAATATTTATCTTGGAAAGAGAGATGTTTTTGCACGATAACGTCACACACCACCATTAACAAATGCGAATTGAAAATGGCGTTTCCATGGCAACTGCTGCAGCAGCCTCATCTCTCTCTTCCTCCTTTCCATTCCTCCTTCATCTCTTTATTCTTTCTTTCATTCATTCCACCAGACACACGAACAGCATGATGAAAAGCCGATTCAGTCGTCGAAAAACGTCGGTCATAAGTGACCTTTGCGTGACCCGGCAAACAAAACAAATCAGGCCACCCACATGCATCCAACATGCAGCAGACGGACCGCCATTTTCAACTCTTATCTCCACCAACCAAAGCATCGCGCTACAATTACCGACTCGAGCGTCAATAAAACGATAAATCAACACAAATGTTTATGCTCTTCACAAAATACACTTCGTTTCCCATCTCAATTCTGACAAGTGTCTCGCCATCTCCTGCAGGAATGCTACATTTCACAACTTTCCTCTCTCGATTCCTGCCAATTCCTGCCAATGTCTGAGTAAAATCTGCAAGATACCTGCATCAGATCTGCATTTTACAACCTCCCATTACTCCATTCCTTACAATTCCTGCAAGTGTTTGAGTAACGTCTGCAAGATACATGCATCAGTGCTGCATTCCACAACCTCTCTCTATTAATTCCTGCCAATTACTGGCAATGGTTCGCCATCTCCTGCAAGATACATGCATGATGCCGCCTTTCAAAATCTCCTACTCACAATTCCTTACAATTCCTGTTAATTTCTGAGCAAGACCTGCAAGATACACGCATCAATGCTTCATTTTAAAATATCCTAAGTCACAATTCCTTACAACACCTGACAGTGTCTGAGCAAGACTTGCAAATTACATTCATCAATGCTGCATTTTACAACCTCCCTCTCTCAATTCCTTATAAGTCCTGCCAATTTCTGAGCAAGACCTGAAAGACCTGCAAGATACATGCATCAATGCTTCATTTTGCAACCAATTCCTGACAGTGTCTGGAGCAAGGTCTGCAAGATCCATGCATAAATGCTTCATTTTGCAACCAACTCCTCACAATTCTTGAGCAAGACATGCATGATACATGCATGACTTCTGCATTTCACAACCTCCCTCTCTCAAATCCTTACAATTCCTGCTAGTTTCTGAACAAGACCTGCAAGATACATGCAGGAATTCTGCAACTCGCAACCTTGACCCGCGCAATGCAAAGTGGCATATATTGTAATTCCCCAAACACCATCCTATACTTTATTTACGTATACAATGGACCATATAAAAGCAAACGTGACATGCTTGCACACTAGTGGCTGCAACCCAGTTCAAATCCTGGGGTGGGAGGGGCTTAAATTTTTTTTCTTCTTTTTTTTCTTCTCATATTTTACAATTGAAAACGTTCCACATCGATACACAGATTATACTTTTTTTAACTGATCTTTGGTTAAATTGACAAAGATCAAAAACGATTCAACTACTGAAACAAACAAACAAACAAACAAACAAACAAATAAATAAATCTACAAAGTTCGCACTGCACAATTCATATTTGGGCCATACATAAGCAAAATAACGATGGTTCCCTGTAAAAAAAAAGTTGAAGATATTGCAAAGCAGTGGAGGGAAAAAGCGAAAATATAATATTGTCAAAGATGGCCGCCGGTTTGTGTGCAAATCTCTTTAACGCCGATTCAATAGTGAAATTGAACAGCCTGCCATATGCTGCACATACATCGCATTTCCATTTTCCAACCGACATCTTGTAAAAGACGACACCAAACCTGAAAACTTTTCGATCCATATCTGCATTATACATACCTACACTTAAATAGCATTTATTTCCCCATCCTACGTACGTACGCGTCGTCACCCGACCAATAAACATCGAACCCCGGACCCAACACCGGTGCTGCCACCTACTTCGAGTTTCCCGCGCAACCTCTCTCATGACTCTGCCTTGCTCTGCCAATAAAATGCTAATATTCGTCCGTTGCGAGGAATGTTTGGTCTGTACGTGCCGAAATTACATGGGAATCACGCAGTGTGACATGAAACATGGCCTTGTGTGTGTGCAGTGTGATGGATTGCAGAAGCATGTGCATACCTTCAATATAACCAACTCCATATTTGACAGCGCATCATCGAATTCCTGGCAATGTTGCCAACAAACGAGCAACACAGTATATTTTTTTGTCAATGGCCCCAAAAATGCGATGGTGGCGCCCTCATCATCTACTTCAATCCATAATCAGGTCACCTTTAGATGTTTAGAAGTTTGCCCACTTTGTGTATAATAACTATAGTGAGTCCCAACTCAAGATTGCACATTTCTGACTTGTGTAAAAATTATTTTACATAATATTTTATTAATGTTTCCGCATTTTTATCAACCAATCAACTTTATAAAGTATATTTCATCAATTTGGTATCGTGGAAGAAGTTTCAGGTGCGAGGATTCAACCCCTGTAAAGCAAGCAATCAGAGAGGGATTTGCTCGAGATTTGCTGCAACCTTGAGTAGAGACGTACTATATGTATTTGCATTGGTCTGATAATAAATTATAAAATATTCCACTATATAGACAGGTTTCCACAATATGCAACTAAGTTACTAACACACTGTTTGTGGTGGAAAGTGAGCGGCCATCTTGAATTTGGAAAGCAAAAAAGTGACAATTTACAACACATTGGTTTGTTAATAGTTGTAATAAAACTTGTGTGGGAGGGTTAAGGGCAAATAAGTAGAAATTAGAGTGTTTGCCTTAAAAAAAAAGGTCCCACACTGCATTGCGGGGTTCAATAAACTCACTGCACTTATTGATCGCCGGTCACGTGGTGTGTGTTTCCAAATCACATGAAACAAGGGTAAAACGTCGACAAACAACACCTTTTGCTCACATTTCCTACACTTGTGCACAATCCCCCCCCCACAAACAACACATTTTATCCCACTGTTTATCATTACAACCTTCCACAGTAGTAGGCTACTATATATGCAACCCAAGGACCTCAATTTATCAATTTAGTTACATCATTAATGAATTCTCCCTCGGGGGTAATTCAAAACGTATGTTTCTTTTTGTTAATTTTGCTAATATACACCCCTTTCAAATTACAAATTTATTGAAACTGTGTGTAGAAAGAAGCAAAAATTCACCAGTTTAGTCACGTAATTAATGAATTCTCCCTCGGGGGTAATGCAAAACATGTTTTTTATACTTTTTCTAATACACAGCCCCTTTCAAATTACAAATACATATTTATTGAAACTGTGTAGAAAGAAGCAAAAATTTACCAGTTTAGTCACGTAATTAATGAATTCTCCCTCGGGGGTAATGCAAAACGTATGTTTCTTTTTGTTAATTTTTCTAATATACACCCCTTTAAAATTACAATACATATTTAATGAAACGCTGTGTATAAAAAGAAGCAAAAATTTACCCGATTAGTAACATCATTACTGAATTCTCCCTCGGGGGTAATGCAAAACCTATGTTTTTCAATATATATACCTTTCCCTTTAAAATTACAATTCCTTCATATTTATTGAAATTTTACAAATCAAAAATCAAATTTACAACTTTTATAATGTCATTACTGAATTCTCCCTCAGGGGTAATGCAAAATACATGTTTATCTCCAAATATATACAGGTCTTTAAAAACTACAATGTATATTTATTGCCCATTTCCATCATAGGCAGGTTTAACTGTATCATATCTAAATACAGTGAAAATTTAATGCCATATATTTTTTTACAAAACTGTTTCAGTTGTACAGTATTTTAAATTTTAATTTGTAACAATGTACATGTAATTTTTTAAACCATTTGTTGTAAACAAAACCATAAAACTTATATTTTTCACTGGTTTATTATTTCATTTTCAATTTCGCTTCTTGATAAAACATAAAAATGTCTAACCTGAAATTATGTAAAAAATATTGTTTTCTATTTTGCTAATCTGCATAAAAAAAATGTCATAAAATGCAATTCACTTTAAAGGTCAACAACGGTAAACAAGGAACAAAAAAGTGTTCATGCAAATCCACCAAAATAGCAACAAAAATAAGTATTTGGCCGACCACGTGACCTACAATGACCTCCAAACGGGAAATACATTTTTCCAATAATCCCAGAAGTGTAAAAACTTTTCTAATTTCACTCAGGTCACTGATTACACAAACAGCAGGAAGTTGTCATATTTGTTTTAAATAATAGGCCAACTCTAAACCTAAATAAAATTAAATAAAATATCATAAAATAAAATTAAATAAAATATCATAAAATAAAATTAAATAAAATAACAAAAAAACAAAATAAGGATTAGGATATATGACAACATGTAATATAAATATTAATATATTCACAGCACTCAAAAGATGAAAATGGGGCGTTTTTATGAATATTTATTAGGGATTCTGCGACAATAATCAGAGTGAAATTACGACCTAAAGCCGTCATAATAAATCCCCTTTTCTCGTGTGTAAATGTTTGGTCCTAAAACAACAAACACAGTTTTATGAAAACGCACAAATAATTTTCACAACTAGGCCTATTCATCCAAATGCGCCACGGAGCCAAAACAAATATAATCCCATCAAATCCATTTATCTAAATTAAAAATTCCCCCCGAAAACAATGGCATGTTGTTCAGGGTTGTAAACATCGCATTCATCCATATCCTGCATTGATTTTTGATTGTGGGAGGAGCTATCAAGTGCAACCCACTCATATATGAATTTATAATATATAATAATGCTGATGTACTGAATTATTTTTCATTTAATAAACTTATTCCAAATCCTCTAATCATGTTTTAAACACATATAATACTTTAACGGAGTAGTATATGTTTATTAACGACTGTATCTCTATTCCATGTGATGTAATTTAACTAATATTTCAATAAAAGCAAAAATTGTGTTTCCTATTGCTGCCGTACGTGGCGCCATCGTCGAATGACAGCGGCAAAACGTACACTGTATATAATACGACCATCGCGCTCCCAGCGGACTAAACCGGCAAATCGGTCATTTTCGAACTTTCTCGCTCGACAATTTTATTTCAGCACTAAAAACCGCTAAATTTTGCTTATTTCCCAAATAAACTACCAAAACATTGTTCTATCTTCTCATCTTCCAGTTCCCAAACAACAAATTCAAGTAAGTAACTTGTTTTTCTCATTTTAAAACGCGGCGAATTCAAAATTTCCAAGATGGCGTCGCGTATTCGAATGTTTTATATTTCAACATCAAAAATCGCAAAATTTAGCTTATTTCCCCTATAAACTACCAAAACCTAGTTCTATCTTTTCATCTTCCCGTTCCCAAACAACAAATACAAGTAATTAACGTGTTTTTCCTCGTTTTACAACGGTGAAAATTCAAAATTTCCAAGATGGCGTCGCGAATTCGAATGTTTCGCGGCCGTTGCGAACCGGGGGCGGAAAAAAGGACCAACTTCGCTCGCTTACACTCAACTTTAGAAATAATGAGACGTAATTTTAAGTGAGAAACACGCGCAGTGGAAGACGAATGGTGCAATACTGGTGTGCAGTCAGTGAGATAAGGGCGAGGGAAAAATTTATGAAAATCGCTCGCTACGAAACGCTCAAAGGGGATTACGAGCCCGTCGGTAACGTCACTGGCCGACTAACGTCAATAGGATAATGACGTCATCGAAAGGTTAGCCGCGCGGTTCAAGGCTGGATGCGGTGAACCTAGGATTTCATCAGTGAAAAGCAGGAGGCCATCGCACCTGCTGCAACAACCACCTTAAACCCTAAATGCCCGCCCCTTTAAACACGTTATTATCCAACTTTTGTGTAACTTTTGTATCCAACATTTAAAATCCGTTTTTAGGCTTAATTTCCAATCCACACAACCATCTTAAAACCCTTAAAATCACTTCTTTCTATGCATAATAATTCATTTAAAATTCATATTTACGTCAATTAAACACAGTTTAACTGGTTTCAACTTATTAGTAATCTTGAAAAAGATGCAGTATAATGAAACAGCTGATTTAAAACCAGATTTGCATCAGTAGTTGTCTAATTACTAAATAAACACAATTACATATTATATAGTAAATACACTTTTCCGGTATTTTGTGATTGGCCAGATACCAAAATTTGACATTATTATTATCTAATTAACACTCTAATTACTACACTGCAATGTTTTAATTTTTGTAAACAATATTTACAAAATTAAATTCAAATTTAATGTTTAAAATTATCTTTTAAATTCCAAAAAATCTAAAATATAACTGAAAATATGTAAAATACAATTACAGAAATGTCAATGATGTGCCAAAACTAATTTGTCAATCACAAATTAATTATACAATTATATTTTAATAATATATTACTTTTTGAATAATTTATAATTAATGTTGGAAATTTAAAATGTTTCCTTTTTTGTTTATAAATATTATATCTGTCATATTTTAACAATTTACTAATATAAATGTTTCCATTTCATTTAAAATATTATATATAAGTGTTTAGCAGTATTAAATACAATTTTTATGTTTATTAATAATATCTTTATAATATAAACATCAATGAGGAGAAAAATTCAGAATTAAATTACAGAAAATGTCATAATTTATGGATGAAAAATGTTTCAAAAAATTTATTTTCTGCGCAATTTAACAGGATACTTTAAAATAAAGTGAACAGTTATATCACCTACATTTTATGCAGTTTATATATGAAAACGCGTGTAATTATAAACATTATTGAAATATTTATAGCAAAATTTTGCACAAAAACGGTTTAATTTTATTTTTAATTTTATCCAAGATTTTATGTACAATTTGAGAAATTCGACTTTAAAGTTGATTTAAAATGTATATACCTTCTGATAAATATATAGCACGTATTTCAGGATGAACTCGAATGCATTCTAAATAAAACAAGTTGTGAAAATTAATTTCTCACAAATTTGAAGACAGTTGATCCACATTAACAAGTCGGCCATATTTATGGGAAAATGACGAAATTCAATGGCTGGCTTCCAGTGCTTATCAGTGGCTGGAAAAAGCGGCATTTACAAGCGTAAACTGCATCTGTAAATCGGTACTAAAACCCACAATTCACCTGGCCACCTGTACATTTTTAAAAAACTACACACCGAAGACAACGATGGCGGCCGAAATGCCAACCTTAACCCTAAATTTTTCAAAAAACTCACTTCTCGCTGGCAAAAACCGCATTTCTCCACTTCAATCTCCCGCAAATATATTTCCCAACACAACCTAAACGTTAGAATAGACGTTGAATTAGCTTACCTATCGGTTGAGAGTCGATTCGAGGCGAAACGGCGAGCGAATTTGACACCAGAAAATCCACCAACAATGAAGAAGAAAAATTTCGTTCGACGCTTTCGAACGAAAATTCGAGCCGCAAACCGTCAAATTCCTCCGTTTAAAAGTCACAAATCCTCAGTTTTACCAGTTTAACGGCTGTAAACACGACGAAATAAGTCCAATAAACGATCGCTGCCGACGCTACGACAGGTTTGAACGGCGGATTTGGTAAAAATCGAGCGAACTGTATCAAATAAACGGGTAAACTGGGGGAAAAGGGCACCGGCCGAAGACACGAGTAGAGGGCGCCACTTGACGGTTATCGTTTCTGCGCGGGAAAATATTTCAAATTCAAAACGGAATCACGCACTTTTCGTTGACGTTTTGCTCTTTTAGAGGAAGAATCAGTCGAATTTATGACGGAATCGGAAGAAAATATGAATGATTGAGCGTTTTAGTGAGCAATCCTTGCTAGTTTCGCGTCAAACTCGCATTGAAAGTGATCAAAATGCGATCGATACGAGGGAATTTCAATTTTCACAGCGCCCTCTACTGCCGTCGAACCATACTACAACACTCCCAGTTGTGTATGTAAGCTATCCGGAAAGTAATCGCCGTTTTATTTTTCAAAAACACAAATTGTTGTAATGCCAAATGTTAATTAACAAAACGTTTAGCATGCGTTTTATACTATTTTTAAAAATATTACCGTATTTTTAAAGTGTTTCTTGGATCTAGGAAAATTTACAGCCACATGCAAGATCCTTTCAAGTTGCCGCCATTACATTAAGAAAGTGTGTTTGATACATTTTTTACCTAGTTTGAACTATATTAAACTATTATAAAACGGCATATATAGGTCACTTAACAGATGTGAGGAGCAATTCACAGTAAAGGGAGCAAATTTTTACCAATATGGCGGCAACAGTGCCCCAATCTTTAATGGACGTTATTTTTCTCAGGGCCAAGAAACAATTTCATATGCATGGTAATAATTTTAAACGATACTTTTATATGCATATTAAACATTATGTTATATAACATTTGACATTACAATAGTTTTGGGTTTTAAAATAAAAAGCGGCTAATACTTTCCGGATAGCCCAAGTACGTAAAAATGTAGGAATTTGTACCAAATTTGAGATTTAAAAATAATTAATATGTACTGTGCTTGTGTATTGAATACAAGTTTCACTTTTATGATGTTCTTCATGACATTTTATTTACTATTAAAGTCATTTCATCTAATTACAACAAAATTCAAACACGCTGTACGTATAATGTATAATGAATGAACTAATGTTTTATCCAATGTTTTATGACATTTCAAAGTTCTTCGTACCTTTTTTATCTGCCATCAAAAAAACTCAGTATTATTAATTACTACAGCAATTAAAGAATAAAATAGCATTTTTTTTAGGCAATGACAACAATGCATTATGTAAATAATTTTTCTTATTTTTGTTATATTTTCCCCACCAATCAGATCAACAGCAAGGCACACCAATTCATGTCCAAATAAGTCACAAACATTATGCTAAAAAATGTTGACATTTTGCAAAATAAAATAAAATGCGTTCATCAATTCACATGAAAATTGACAATGATAGTTTAAATTTTGGAGAAAAAATCCCCAAAATATTATTGCAGCACAAAAAACCAGTAGTAACATACAACATCACAGGTTTCCTTATTAAAGAGAATATTTTAAATATTATTGGGCGAATGCACAAATTGTTACTGAATTGGGTTAAACTTTAAAGTTACACATTATGGTAAAATTGTTTATATTTAAATACTATTAGGTATATGATCTTTTTTAATGTTTTCAATTTTAATAACTACATTTCCATTCAATTTTCTCATTGTATTAGCTGAATAAATAGATGCCATTTTCCAAGTTTCCTGTTTCCAAAATTATATAATAACATTTAAAATAAATAATTCCCAATATCTGGATTTTGAGCGACATTTTAAACATTTGGCTTTACATTTATTATTTCATAATGAATCACCTTTACTAAGGCACATCAGCTGTTCCACATAAAAGCTTCCTTAATGAGTTTAATTATCATTACAGAGAACTTTAAACATTATTTAAAATAATGTCCATTTTGATCAGCATATAGCTAAATTTCTTTCCATAGTCACTATAATTTGTAATTTTAAGTGTTATTGAATATAAATTTGTTTTGAACCTATTATAATTTTTGGCTCTATTTTATCATTGTCAAGTTATTCTAACTTGCTAAAACATTCCTGTTCAAATTGAATATCATTCTCTTTACGTATTCATGTTTTAAAATATTACCTGCATTTGGATCCAATTTCCACAATAACAAAGTGAATTCAAAATAACATAATATTGCACAAACAATTATGAACCCTTTCACGTTTTGGTCCAACCCAGGACAAAGTTTCTGCACAAAATGGAGCAACTTTTCTGCACAATTGTGCAGAAGTTGAGTCATTTAATTTTGTGAGCATTATTTTATGCAGAAAATATGATGGCCAATTTTTCTAAATTGCAGGAAAACTTTGCAGAATTCTGCACAATTATACAAAATATTTTCAGCATAACATGATGTGCACAAAATGGTTTTGGACAAAAATTGAGTATTTTTTGAGCACAAATTTGCAATTATTTTCCCTTGGAATCACTGAAATTTTGAAACAGTTAAGAAATGTTATATGTATTGTATTAGAAATAAATTTACACAGTAATATAGTGAATTAATGCAATACTATTATGATATTCTATTAGGCTAACAAAAGTCTACTAAACATCGAATATAACAAATTGACGTAAAAAAGAAACATTTATACAAAAACAATGAAATTACAGAAAATACAAATTTGAAACGAGAACTAGTAAAACATTTGCAGTGAAGTTCCAATCACATTGCATTATTTTTGAATCTGGTCAACTATTTCTAAAATAATAATGACCAATTTAATAATGAACAGTAAGACGCAAATAACCAACATGTCATCAAATTGCATGCTAATTTTACCGAATATTATCATATTATTAAATATAAATTTTATAAAATCCTAAATCACTTAATTTACAATTCTGGAAGAAAAAACTATACTGAAACCGCAGTCAAAGTTGCACTATGAAGGGTGTGGTTAAAGGGGTAATACGAGATAATTACGAGTACTTTGACCAATGAGGGAGATGTTGTGCCGTATATGGGCGTAGCTAAGATCGACCAAGATGCCTTATTGGTCAAAGTACTTGTAATTATCTCGGTCTTACCCTTTTAACCACACCCTGCGTAGTGCAACTTTGACTGCGACTTCAGTATAGGATTTTTACGAATAACTACGCAATTTTGCAGTCATCTTCCCGGTTAAATTTCAAGATTTCTTAGAAGTATTTCTAATGTATTAATGAAACTAAACAACTACATACAGGATATTTATTTTGCTAATAAGGCACAATATGAAAATTCCTACAAAGCACGGGAACCGTTATAATTCGAACGAAATTATAACAAAATGTAATAAAGTTCATACGCATGACATTAAAACATGGTAAACGTACTTATAATAACAAGTTATAATAATGTTTAATACATATTGATGAAATAATTGTATAGGGACAGTGAAAGAATTAAAATAAAATAGCAAAAATGACATTTGGTGCAATTGCGGACATTTTGAAAATGTAAAATAATTAGTATGGCATATTTATTGGAACTTCACTGCTATAAAATCACTTAACTATATAATAATACAGTCAGTCTGGCAGTACATATATTACAGCTGCTGATCTACAAAATACAGGGTGAGCGTAAAGTACCTTTACACTTTTTCGCAATACTTCTTTTAAATTACATTTTATCAAGTATTATTTTGCAAAAGTGTAAAGTTATTTTATACACACCCTGCACATACAGATTTAAAACTTGTACCCTGATCTATAATGGAGATATAAAACCCAAAGACAACAACTAAGAAAAAGATAAACAAATTGATACAGTATTACAAAACAGAAATACAAAACACAAATTCAAACCTTTGGCCTGAAACTTTGATGAATGTTCAAAATAAGCCAATCACTAATAGGCAATAGTTGAAAAGCTTAACCAGCTATATGACAACCTTTAATCATACTTAATTAAAGTATTAAAGTATCAGTTATTCATTATTGCTAAACAGTATCCTGCGTGGCCCCAAACTCGCAAAGTTACATCCGACTGTCTGAATTTCTAAATTTTAAAATTTAAATCTACACAATATGTATCTAAATCTCCAGAAAATTATGTTTAATGGTAATTAACACTTGGAAAAGTACTATGAAATCCTATTATGCAAATACGTACATATAACTACTGATGCATTCGTACTGTAACCGAACAGTTAAAAAGTACGCGTTCAAGAGATGATAATTTTTGATTCCTTAATTTGTAAATAATGCATATAATGTACTTACATTAAAAACATTAAACATTACAATAGAAACACATATGTAAGTTTCACAGAAAGGCGACTGTTAATTAACATTGATGACTTCAATCTTATATACACTATCTCATCAAAAGTATCCGGACACATGAACTCGTTCATGAAAACCGTTATTTCATGGAAATTAATATAGTATTGAGCCTCCTTTAGCCATAATCACAGCCTCTACCCTTCGAAGAACACTGTCCACGAGGTTTTGGTAGACATCTTCAGGGATTTTCTGCCATTCGTGCGGAAGTGGTGGTGAGATCAGTCACAAAAGTTGGGCGATATGGCCTGGCCCTTACTCTGTGCTCCAATTCATCCCACAGGTGTTATATGGGGTTTAGATCGGCGCTCTGTGCAGGCCAATCCATTTCTTCAACCTACGACTCCACAAACCTTGCTTCACGCAATTTGCTTTGTGGCATGGAGTTCTGTGTTTAAGAGAGGTGTCCGGATACTTTTGATGAGATAGTGTATATTGCAGTATACGTAAATTAAAAGTTATTCCGCAACCTTTGCGAACAAATGGATTTTTCAACATTTGGATATCCAAAATTTAAAATAATGGTATGGAGTAATATTGATTATGATCTGGACTATTCCATAATATGTATATGAAAATGTGTTGGGTTTTGTTTAGGGCCACTGCGCGAACACCCGGGGTGTCTACTCGAGTTTTGTAATAAAATTCCAGGTCCTTTCCAGGATTTCAATGACCATTTCCCATAAACCACCTTTCTATTAATATTCAATTTCAGTTATTTCCAACCATATTGGTAAATTTCTATTGAAGAAAGAGGTCCAATGTGACAAACCATACTAGCATGCTACAGTGCTGCCATCTCATTTTATTTGGCCGAACCAACTGAGATATAGTAACTCAAAATCAAAACCAGATAATTTCAATGACAATCCAAAAATTGCCATTAATTTTCAATTATTACAATGAAAGTATTTCTGTTTAATTCAATGACATATCCACAGGACTTCAAGGAATATTCAAGGACCGGTAGACACCGCGCTAGCGTAGTGATTACGCGTGCAATTTTCAGTTAAAATTGTATACTTTGTTGCAACACTCCACCTCAGCACTGTAACTATTAAAGGACATTGTTTTCATGTTGCATTTTCTTGATTCACTGTCAATATGACATTGTGGTTAATCACGTGGTTTTACGTTATAGCATTGATCCGAGTGAGCATCGCGCGTGGATGGTTTACCGGATGACATCCACATCTACAACACCTTTCATTGCCAACCAACATCCATCAGGGTAAGCGCCAAATATACTCTGGCTATTACCATTCAGGACCATTTACACCACTGACTCAATCATCGCGGTCCCGATGAGCGCGTTCGCCTTCGCGCTCCGTCTCACGATGGACAACGGAGACACCACCCTTCCGTTAGGGTTAGGATTAGGACTCATATTCTCCTTGTTACCCACCAATCCCCCAACACCCTGGTACCCCTCACTCGTCACAGTACTATCTATCTCTTGCCGGTCTCCGTCATCCGCCGCGCATCCTTCGTTACCTTTCGCTTCTTCCTCCGCAACCTTCTCCTCCTCTTCCTCTACCACCTCCACTCTTACTTCTTCAACATTCTCCACCTCTACTCCGACTTCCTCTTCTTCCTCCTCTTCCTCTTCCACGTCCAGAGGATCCTTGATCCACACGCCAACCCGGTACGCGACAACCGACGCGTGATCCAGCTTTCCGGGGACCATGGCCAGCTTGTCTCCCAACTTCTTCCTCCTCTCCTTCTGCTCCGAGGAAGACAGGTTCTCGTCCCCCGCACTGTACAGGTCAGGGTCTTCCAGGATCCTCCTCTTGGCCACCGTTAACTTGGTTGCGAAGTCTATAAGGGCTTGGCAGAGGTCCCTGGCGCTCTCGCAACGCCGGTCACCTAGGGTCACACCGTTCACCAGAAGGTCCTCCATCCTCAGAAGGGTCAGTGCGTGTCTTTGGTGGGCTTCTACCACCGGAAGTCCCGCGTGGTCCGCGGCAGGCTGTTGTTGAGCGCATCTGTTGTTCGCTCTCGGGTTGTTATGCGCGGTCTGGCTCGGTTTCTCGAGGTCCCTGTCCCTGTGACCGTTCTGGGCCGATGAAGAAGATGATGAAGATGAAGAAGACGTTGATGAAGATGACCCATTGGTGTTATGTTGGTGGTTGTGGTTGTTGTTCCTCTCCCTTTCGCGGGGGATCGCGAATTTTCCAACGACCGGGTCGAAGTTGTCGGAGATGCCGTCGCTGGTGAGGAACACGATGTCCCCGGCTTCCACGAGGGTCATCGAGCAAGTGAGGTTGTTGAGCTCCGGGTTTAACCCGTCCACTGGTCCTAAAGCTCCCAGGGCATCCCTCATGTCTCTCATCGAGTAGATGTCGTGAGATCCTGTCGCATCGATAAACATTCTCAAAGTTAACGTATGCCGTAATTTACTAATATACTATACGTAAAGGTTTTCAGTTCCAGTTTGAGAGGAACATTTCTATATAATTACCTTGAGTGATTTCCCTCACACCATGCGTTGAGCTGTACACGTAAGCAAGGCTGTCACCAACGTTGCAAGCGCATACGGCAAACTTATCGGAATCCTCCAGCGGACACACGAAGGCCACGCAGAGTGTGGTCAGCATGCCATCTTCTTCCAGTATGAGGTTGTGGGCAGCAAATAATGACCGCAGAAGCACCAAGAACACGTCCTTAAAGTCAATCAATCAAACAAACAAGTCAACCAATCTGCCAATTAAATACAGGGTGGATAAAAAGTCCTATCCGATGATTTTTAGTTTGAACGGAACCCGATATTGGAATTCTGTTAATCGGAGCCATTGTGCGCAACATTAGACTTAATTTTACTCTACAAATAAATATTATTTAGGTTTATGTATGGAATATTATATAACATTTTGTAATTTATAACTTAGTTTTTGTACCAAATACTGTATATGCACAAAATTGTACACAGAAAACTGAACATTTGGGTATCGTTATACGCTTAAAATTTGTTGTGCATATAACCAATGATATAACTCTCAACTTTTCAGTTTATGTACTTAAAGGTGAACTGACACGGTTTTGTAACGTACCCTGAAAAGTCCCCCCTTTATGTAAACAATGTCATAAAAACGATTGGCGCAAACAG